>APFE031255094.1:61861-162189 GCA_000404065.3 Pinus taeda | reverse complement strand
TGGAACGAGAAAGAGGAGTGTAAATGAAACAAATGATTATGACTGTCACCAAACTGAAAATGCATCAACCTAAATTACTTATGCCATGAATTCAATGAACAGCAATGGAAAACAAGAAATGAAACCTATGTGAAACAATTATGAACTAAGTATTTATAAATCCAAACGTGCATCCAAACTGATATCAAGTTCTGCAAATGAGATTCAAACACTAATGATTGCATGGTGCAGCAAAGAAAGATTTTATTATGAGAATGCAGCAAAGACACATAAATATAAACAAGGGAGGTACTGGGTGCTTGAGATGGGCCCAATCCCAAGAACTACAGCCTCCCAAGAGAGAGTTAGAGCTGGTGCAAAGCTGGATCCATCTTTATTAACCAAGAATGAAAAGTTACATCAAAACTGTCCACAAGGAGAGCTTGAGAAAGAGCTGAAAGCAAAACCAATCCATGGCCTACAAATCGAATTACAAACTAGCTAACTAATGGCTAAAACAAAATGACTAACTAGCTACAAAAATGACTAACCACTAGCTAACAAAAATGACTAACTCTAGCTATAAAATGGCTATCAAATGGCTGCCTACTAGCTAACCAAAATGAGGCCATAAGCTCTCTTATTTATACAAATTTGAGGACCCAACAATCCTCCTAAAAGTTAGGGACTCGACTGCCCAAGACTTGTAGTTAACAACAATCCAACTTGACTTGCTTGGCTGCCCTTCTGCTCATTGATTTGGTGGCCTTTGAACTCCGAGCTGATGGTGCAGAATTCGAGGTAAGGACCCATAAATGAGGGGGACACCTTCCTACAAATCCTCTAGCTTGTTCTCCCACGAATTTGGCTGCCAAGTGCTCATTAAGACCTTCAATTTGTCTCCAAGTTGACCAACAAGGCTACACAAAGCACCCATTAGACTTGTTGGCATAATGACTAACCAAATTCACTCTATTAACATAAAAATAATCAAAAACATGCAATAAACAAATGAGAATGGTGGACTAAGCCAAATTAGGAAGTTGAATCAGCCCAAATAATTGTACATTTTTGGGGCTCATCAAGCGCCAACTTAATTTTTGAGTGCAGTCCTGAGAATCTTCCTAAGGTATAAGCATTGGAAAATCAATGGAAGCAAGATTCAAACACCAAAGAAGAAAAACTCAAAAGATTAAAATGCCTCAATTGGGATACGTATTGGATCTATTTGGTCAAACTACAAAGCCAAAAAATGGCAGTCAAATGTCTTGCAGATGCAATCGATCATATGATACCTTAACTCTCAGATGTGGTGTACACAGGTCAATTGCATGCTAGGATGAGTCAGCCTCCGAAAGTCCAAACGATGCTCGAGATTTGTAAACTAAAGCCACATAAGGAATGATAGATGAAATGCATCTTCTGAAGTTATTTGCAATTCTATTTTTGTCATGAAATCCCATATTTTTAGAGAGGTTGTTACAACCACTCCAAGCATATTTTACGAACAGTTTGTTTTATTTTCACTATAAATACCATTTCTGTTTGCTAGCAGATTTCAAAAGGATTCACGTTTCTGTATCTTTTTTGAAATTTTTTAGAATAAGAAGAACAAACTAGGTTGGTACCTCAATAGCACGTTTCAAATACATATGGTACTTATATCTATGTCATTTTGTTTCATATTAGGCAATTTAACAATCTTTTGATTCAATATTGTTGTATATGTGAATGTCTAATCAATTCTGCATCTATATCACTTCTGAATAAATCTGGAATTGATATCCTAAACATGTATACTAGAAATTAATGTTATTATGGTATGCGATTTGTATTCTATTACTTTGTTTGAAGTAATCATCTTTCATGCTTAACTTCTGTAATCATATGTTTAATCTTTATTAGTGTTTGGTTTGCAGAAGTCATCATAAATCACATAGATAGTTAGTTACCAGGGTTATATATATATATATATAAATAATATATATATATATATATATATATATAAATATATATATAATATATGTTTGTATATTTTCATAAGTATTACAATCCAAACTATCTATTACCTTGTTACATAATTTAAACACCCAATCATCAAGTCACACCTTTACTAGGAAATTGGTCCTATATTATCCAGTCGAAGCCACCATATCAAACGCAAAAGGAACTATATTAAGGGCCAGACTGGGTGGTTATCCCCCAATATTGTTGCAACGATTTTAGAGGTATCAACATTTTTGGCACTAGAAGGAGGGCCTGACTGTGAATGGTGAGTAAATCTAAGTCTACATGCCATTCTAAGAGTAAAACTCCCTCACCATCCCCTCCAACTTCTCCCTCCCATTCTAAATCTCCTATTCCCAGGCGAGAAGTTGAAAAGAAAAATACACAACCCACTGCTAAAACTCTAAACAAGCCAGACAGTCTTTCTTTTGAAACTCCTAAAGTACAATCTTTGATTCAAAAACAATAGGGGATTCAATATCCCAACAAGAGTCTGAGTTATCCTAAGGCAGTGTTATTTCCCAATATATCCCATCGTAGCCGCTTATTAGGGAAAAGAGTGAAAAGCTTGGTATCCCACTAGTTGAATTCCCTCTACCAAGTCAAAAAAGGGTTAGAAAGACACCATCAGATTCTAACAGTGAGACTCTGTCCTCGTCGTCATCCATTCCATCTATAACATTACAAGGTCATAAACTCGTTTCCCAACTCCAGATCATAGTCCAAATAGGTACAAGCACTTCAAGATCCTCTACCCAATCACTTTCAACCACTTCTTCACCCTCTTCTACTAATAGCTCAACAATGGCTTATAATCAACCCCAACGGAGGCCATGGACCAACTCGGGAGCTATTAGAATGCATGCACCTTTGACCCAATTTCCAGTGCATCCTGAAAAATGGCTACCTAAATTTAATCGTGACAATGGCCTGTCAGTGGAAGAACATATAAAAAAATTTCATGTTATTGATTAACTTGAATGGAGTAACGAAAGAAGATGCTATTGTTAGACTATTTCCATACACCCTACAAGGAGTATCAGGATCATGGTACTTTTCATTACCACCTGGTTCTATCAATAGTGGGGATGCTTTCCAAGAGCAATTTCTAACTAAGTTTGGAGACGATAGGTCTACAACAACTTTGATTAATGACCTCTCCAGCCTAAAAGCCGAATCAAAAGAACCCATTAAGGACTTCAACTCATGTTTCAATAAGTCGTTGAATAAAATACATGTGGCATCCAAGCCTAGTGAGGAGGTCCAAAATGAATGCTACATTCCTGCTTTGCCTTCAAACATAGCCATCTTCGTTGATATAGCTGCAAAACCAACATTAGCAAAAAATATGAAGGAAGCAATAGCTGTTGAAAAATGTATCCTGGCTTTGAAAAAGAAAAATGCTCTAAAGGAAAGGAAATCCAAGAAAGTTACCTTTAGAGATGATTCAAATAAGAAAACAACCAAATATCCATATGACATGGAAGTCCTACAAAAAGTTCTTAAAACTATGTCCAATGAAATGGTAGAAATCAAAAACAGGTGGCTAAAACTTCTACAAAAAGACCATTTGGGAATTTTAAAAGAAATCAGCCAACTGACCCTAACCACCTAATTCCATATTTAATGCATAATCTGATTTAGATGATGATGAAGAAGAAGATACGGTTTTATCAAACAAAGAGACAGAGGAAGATGAAACAATTGAATGTCATGGAATGTGGGACTTTATTCTACCTAACTCCAATAATGAAAGTGAACAGGAAGCTCTACTAGTAAATACTAGAAGTAAGAGTATTGTAGAGCCTAATTAGTCAAACCAAAAGAAGAAAAATTTAAATCCTGTTACTAAAGAGAAATTTCCCGCAAATAAAATTCCAGTTTCATCTCCCCAAACTCAACCATCTTCATCCAATCCTCCCTCATCGTAAAAAACGCTAGTAGTGTTGGATTCTATGGATTATAACATAGTTGAAGATATGAAGAATACTCGAGCGAACATTTCTCTGCATGAACTTAGCAAGCTCAAACATCAACAAAAGTTGTTGCTTAAAGAATTAAATATCGTACCTTCTTCTCCTCTTCCAACTAGTGTCTTATCCAAGGCCGCTAAAGGATTGGGTAAACCACCATATGAGAAGGTGGATTCTACCAATGCCATTTTGATTGGGGATAGATCAAATTATCATACTCCTCCTTTTCTCTTGACTTATGAGATCTATAATAGAGATTTGTATAACTACTTGATTGATTCAGGGGTTTCATCAAATATAATGCCAACATTAGTTTGCTCCAAATTAAATATTGAACCCCAAAAATCTATAGTCCATATTGTCCAATTAGATCGAGCTGAGGTTCGAGTTTTAGGAGAAATAAATTTAGTTACTATTAGACTATCTGCTGATCCAAGGTTTATTCAATGAATTGATATATTATCTGCTAACATCCCTGAGTTTTATGGTTTAATTCTTAGCAGATATTGGTCTAAAAAATTTCAAGGTTATATTTCAATTGATTGGTCTCACATGTGGCTTCCCTATAATGCAAAGCCAAATCAAATCAGGATTGACCATGAAAGCACTTGACTCACACAGTAATTGAATTCGAAGAAGAAAACCAACCTATAGCCTTCAATAATAACATTCTTGGAAACTATTCGGCTGAATCATTTTTTGGGAACTTCAATGCTCAACAATCTCCTTTTCTTGTTAATAGTTTCATATCACAAGTCAAAAATTTCTCCCGTACTGATACTTAGAAGTGTGTTAGTGTTGTAGATGAACTTGTAGATAAACTCGTAAATAAGCCTTTCTTTTGGTCTTTGTATTTTGATGGATCTAAATCTGATGATGGTGTAGGAGCAGGATGTATTTTAGTCAGTCCTAAAGGAGAAAAGACGATGTTATCATGTAGATTAGAATTTGAGTGTACCAACAATACTTTAGAATATGAAGCATTGATTCAAGATCTTTATAAATAAATAGGCCCAAATATTCAATTTCTAAAAGTATTTGGTGATTCTGAAATTGTCAGTAAACAAGCGAGAAATACTATCCATTGTCTTTCAGGACATTTGAAACATTATCAATGACTTGTTCAAGATCTTATAACTCATTTTCTGGCATTTGATATTTTTCCTATTCCCAGATCATAGAATGCAACAACAAATCTCCTAGCTAACGTTGCTTCTAAACTCCTCCCTTCTGAGGATTATAGTCTAGATAGATTTTCTATTGAATTAATTTTTCGGCCATCTCTCCCAGATAATGTCACCAATTGGCGTGTGTTCAATCATGATGAGGATATCCTAAATTTCTTGACATCTGAAAGATATTATGATGATCAAATCATTGATGAAAGCGATCATGATCTTCAATTAAAACAGAAATTCAAAGAAAATCCTATTCCTAAATCTGTGGTTAAACTTGAAAATCTTTATGATATTACGGATAGATTCAAAAAGGTCACTAATGAAAAACTTCAAAGTTCAACTTTACGGTTTGAATTAGTAAACCTTGGTACAAATGCCAAACCACAAAATGTTAATCTAGGGCTTGGACTTTCAGCTGATGAAATATTTTCTTTCATCCGATTATTAAAGAAATACAATAATGTTTTTTCTTGGAATTATGAGGATCTGAAGGCCTATCATATCTCTATTATTCAACATACAATTCCAATGATTTCTGACAAGAAACTAGTACAAAAGAAATTAAGGAAAATTCACCCCAATCTTGAGAGTCAAATCAAAACAGAGTTGAATAAACTCCTTAAAGCCAAAATAATCTTTCTTGCCAAACATTTGAAATGGGTCTCAAATTTGGTACCTATCAAGAAAAAGAATGGCGATATTAGGATTTGCATAGATTTTAGAAATCTCAAAAAATCATGTCAAAAGGATAATTTCCCATTACCAACAGTGGAACAGATGCTTCATTCAGTAGCTGGCTCCAAGTTAATGTCTTTCCTTGATGGTTTTTCAAGATATAATCAAATCCTGGTACATCCAGATGATAGATTAGAGACTACATTCAGAACCAAATGGGGAACACATGCTTATCAGAAAATGCCTTTTCGTTTGATAAATGCTGGAGCTACTTTCCAATGAGCCATGGATATAGCTTTCAAAGGTTTGATCAATAAAACGATCATTGTTTACATAGATGACATAACTATTTTCTCTAAGTAAAAGAGAAACCATTTGCATGATTTAAGATCTTTGAATATTGCAAAAAGTATGGGATTTCCTTAAGTCCCAGGAAATCATTCTTTGCTCTTAATGAAGGTAAACATTTAGGGTTTATTGTATCCAGAAATGGCATATACATTGATCCGGATAGGATAAAAGAGATTTTTGATATCCATTTGCCACATAATAAGAAATCTATGCAATCTTTCTTGGGACAGATAAATTTTGTGAAAAGATTCATTCCTGATTTTTCTCATATTGTTTTACCCTTGCAATCCATGATTAAGAAAAATTCAATTTTCAAATAGGGACATAATGAAAGAGAGGCTTTTGAATCGATCAAACAAGCAACCATTAATTCTCCTGCATTGAATACTCCAAAATTTTCTAGTCATTTATTTTGTATACTTTGGCCATTGAATCATCTTATGTTGTTGTCTTAACACAAATCAATGATCAACAAGTGGAAGCACCCATATCTTTCTTTAGTTCCAATTTACAAGGTGTTGAGCTTAATTATTCAGAAGTCGAAAAACAAGCCTTCTCTGTGTTTAAGTCAGTTAAACATTTTAGACCTTCTCTCCTAAAAAAACATAAAACATTAATAGTCCCATTCTCTGCAGTAAGGAAATTGCTAATTCAAAGAGAAGTAGGAGAGAAAAGAGTTAACTGGGTAACAACTTTACAAGGATATGACATTGACATTAAACCAGCGAAAATTGTTAGAGGACAAGGTTTTTGCAGGTTGCTAGCAAGAGCTTCCAATATACCATGTCATGAAGATTCAAGTAGTATTGCACAAGTAAATGAGATAAGTATAATTTATTTTGAATCTCAATATGTTGATCTAATTTTTTACTTAAGAAATGGATATCCTCCCCCTGAGTTCAGCTACAAAAACAAATGTGCTTTAAGGTTAAAATCCAAATGCTATGAAATCGTTGATAATGCGTTATTCAGGAGAAATTATGATTCTGTTCTATTAAGATGCCTTGAAAAATATGAAACGCAAAAGGTTTTAAAGGAATTGCATGACGGCCCAACTAGTGGACATTTTGGAGGAGACACTACAACACATAAAATATTGCATGTTGGGTATTATTGGCCAACTTTTTTTAAAGATACCCATGACTATGTGAGGAAATGTAAGATATGCCAGATTGCTAGTGGGAGGCAAAGGAAACCAGTATTTCCTTGACAACCATTTAATATTGAGTAATCATTTGAGTAGTGGGGACTTGATATAATAGGAGAAATTGTTCCTCATTCTTCCAAGCAGCACAGATATATCCTTACAGACACTAACTACTTCACAAAGTGGGTAGAAGAAATTCCACTAAAGCTAGAAAATTCTGAAGCGATTATTGAATTTATTGATCATTTCATCATCACCAGGTTTGGTTTACCTAATGTGCTTATTCTTGATAATGCATCTTATTTTTCTGGAAATAGTATAGTCGAATTTGCTCTTAATATAGGTTTTAAGTTAAAATACTTTACCAATTACTATCCACAAGGAAATGGCTTAGCAGAGTCAACTAACAAAAATCTCATGAGGATTATTAAAAGGATTGTTTATCAAAACCAAAAGAATTGGCATAAATCTTTAATATTTGCACCATGGGAAGATTGTATAACCTAGAAGACCTCAATTGGTACTTCTCCTTTTAACTTAGTGTATGGGAAATAAGTTGTTATTCCACCAAATCTAGCCCTCCCACCACTAGCCCTAGTACAATTCATTAAAGAAACTCCTTCTTCATCTATTCAATTAAGGTTTGATCAAATTCTTAAATTAGATGAGGAAAGAGAAAAGACCAAGATTACTCATGCTAAACATCAGCAAGTCATTAAATCTTCTTTTGATGCAAGTTCAGCCGGCTCAAAAACATTACAGATTGGTGATCTCTTTTTGAAATGGGACAAAGCACATGAAGACAAAGGTAAACATATCAAATTTTAGAAAATGTGGCTTGGGCCATTTCAGAACATCGAAAAGGTAGGCTCATCAATGTTTTTACTGCAAGACTTATCAAGAAAGAGAGGTTCTCTTCCTGTGAATGGACTTATCTTAAAGAAATGATTTCCCTAAGGAGGTAACCCCTTCTTATCTGTACATAGTCTTTTTATGCAAATTTTGATTCCTTGCAATAATGTTGTAAATTTTCTACCATTGGCTTTCTACTATTGAAATCTCTTTGAAAACATATTGTGAATATCTGCTTTTAGAAAGTAGAAACTTTTAAGGAAGTGATTACAGTTTTGGGAAATTAGATAAACATCACAAAACTCTGAGATGCTATTTGAAATTGTGAAATCTTTCAAACCAAGAAAGCATGGTGAATCATTTTAATTTGAATCAGTTGAGAGAGGTTATTTTGTAAAAAGTAAAGACTTTCTATTACTAAGCATCTACATCTCTACAATTGTCATCCAATAACTCTTAAGGAGTCAAAGATTCACCCCATCTATTAGCATTATGGTTTTTTAGAGTGTAATTCTAAAATATATTTGATTTAAAACATAAGAGGTCTCATTACGAGCCTGCTTATCATGATCATAGGGAACTAATTAAACTAACATTACCCATACTGCATACCAAAACCGGGTAATGGCTTATAATCATGAGACAAGGGGTCTCATTATGAGCTAGCTTGGTCTTCAACTAACAACCAGTGAATGGTAGTGGTCATCTTCTGGCTCCGAAAACTAGGACAAGGGCTTTTTATCCAGAAAGAAAAATAAAAATAAAAATAAAAAAATGAAAATATATATAAAATATACTTCTGAATTTATCTTTAAAATATTATTTTCTTATATGGATGGGAATTAATGAGTTAATTGATGTTAAAAGGTAACCCTGTCGAGACTATAGACGTTTGATGGCAGCAGCGGCTCTACCTATGACAAAAGAGTAAATTCAAAAGCTAAGTTGTAGAATCCCCCTCCTTTATCTTTAACAACCAATCAATGCTTGAAGAAACTATAAATGTTTTCATTAATAATAAGGGTTTGTAAAGGAAATTTCAAAATGGATCAATTTTTTCTTATTCAGAGTAATTTTGTTTTTCTAACACACTTCAAAACAATTTCCTTCTCCTCAATTGTTTGTACTAAATAAAGTGCTATAAATTTCATCTTTTTAATTAGAGATAACTGGTTCTTTCAGTGAATCACTAATTGTTGTGCTATACAACAACCCCCCCATTTCAATTTTTTATTAATTTTAGTCTTAGATGCTAAATGAGAAATACGACCCCTTTAATTTATAAAAAATGATAAAACCTTTATATATAAACTAAATTTCTTTGTTTCTCCTTTTTAAAATAAAAGTGCTTCAAAAAACCCTCTAAAAACAACACACATTGCATGGGCTTAAGACCAAAAACATTAAATCTAAATATTAGTGTAGAAATGCATCGTTACCGCACAATCCTAAACCTTAGGTTTCTTGAAACAATTCATCGGTGAACATGCGATTTCGATAAAACTATTGCATATCGCATCTCGCCATTTCCGAAAAATACGTTGTAATGGGTCATTGAAACTTTGTGATGCGATAAGGTTCTCACATCTCACATATCACTAAAAGCCATATGAAACCACACTTGAAAACATGCGATGTGATATGTATTGATCTCATATTGCAATCCCAACGTAAATAGATAAGAATCACTTCAGGGGAATGCGATGCGATGTTAAAAATAAATAAAGTGATAATAGAAAGAAAGCATTATGCAGGTGGGTAAATAAGGTTTTCCCCAACTCTTTGTGCCAAGTCATCATGCATCACAATCACATAAAGTTTTAAGGTTTTTAGAACATGGCGCTTACACCTCCTGATTTGCGATATGTGATGGTTATCAGAATATTAAAATAATATATGTTGAAATCACTCATCGAAAAATCGGCAGATTGATGGCACGCGTTCTAATTAAGCCTTGGGAAGGATGCGATGCGATCTATTTATTGAAGCATTTAATTTTAATGTAATTCAATATGGTGAGGGATTAAAAACAGTAATGACTTCAGTCCTTCAAATATTTCATCTTACGTGTTAATATTAATTCATAATAAGAAATATTTCGCACCAAATGCTCCTGCCCTAATCTTCAACTGTACTATTGTCACCACTATTTGTTCCAACATTAGCTGCTCTGAAGGCTTAAGTTTATCACTCTTTTTTGTTTCATATAATTGCAGTTTGAATCAAGAAGTATGCAGCCAACCAAATGACAAAGAAGGCCCGAAAGATGAAATATTCCCTTGTAGTAGCCGAAGGAATAGAAAAGTTTGTGTTAATCTCAGATACGACATCCTGGGACTATGGGAAGATTTCATGGGAAGGAATATATGATATGCTGGAAAAGGAAAACCCAAAGGTAACAAAAGGACAGGTAACGGCTGACAGACCTGGAGAGTCAGAGAATACACTTAGTGATTTATCTGATTCTTTCCTTCACCAAATAGTGGCTCGCGCAAAGATTTTTCCATACAATGACATGGTAAAATGGTTAGTTGAAGGTATCAATGTAACATATAGAACACTCTGCACATTTGATGGGAGAATATTTGGGTCCTTCAGGCCTAAGGATTTGAAGAAAATGTATCATTTGCTAGAGTCTCAAAAGTGCTACAACAAATCATTCCTTGAAGCTTTCGTGAAGGAAAATGAACTAGAGTTTGACCCCATCAAACAACGGATGCATTTCCCTAACAAACACAAGCACGAGTAATCTGATATGTTTTTTGTGGACTGTCTAACGTCTCCATATTGTTATGTTGCTACAATGATGTTTAGATTATTTGGAAGCCCCAATTCCGCTAAGTTTTCCATCAAAATGGTTCCCTTAGTAGAAGCGGATTTGAATTCTTATGTGATGGATTCTATCTGATAAAATGGCTGTCCAAATACTTGATTATAGGAAGAAAAGGTTTGTTATCACCCAAGTGGTTTGCCCATTTTATATGAGCGCATATATACTTGACACCATTTGTTTTAAATCTGATTTTCCCATATGGGATGGAAATGGACTATGCAACACCCAACCCCTATCCATATTTATCGTAAAGACCTGTGTCAAAAGCAATATAAGAAACATTTTTACAAAATTTTCGATGGCTTCATCCTACCCATTCATCAGGCCATTTTTAATAGACCAGCCCCTCAACTGTCTAAGGAATCCAGTGTTGATCTAACTTCAATTGGCAGTTGGTTTGGGGAAGAATTTTTGACATATGTTAGGGTTTGTGGTAGTATCACTGATCTGCATGTCCTTCCTCTATATATCCCGGATAAACCACTGGCTAGTTGTTTAATCTTTTGATCTTTTCCTTGATCAATATATTAACTTTAGTTGCTTTATCAATCGCGGCAACTGTGTATGCACCTACAAACTAAGATAATTTAGTCAAGTATTTAGAGGAATCAGCTTCTGAATCTTTTCAAATGACATTCATGTATTCATCTTGAGAGACAGTTGTTGATACTTGGTCTATTTTCCTCTTCTTCCACTGCCTTTGACTACAACCCTGTGATTAGGGCTATAAAACATGCCCAACGGTGGAGTTTCTTCAATACTCAATTTAATCTCTGAAGAAGGATTCTCAGTGATTATCTCGACTTCCCTCACAGTTGAATCCTTGCTGAATGCCTTTTCAACCACAATATCATGAACTATGGGTTGTTGTGCTAAGGGAGATTGCGACATGACAACAGTTTGGGTACCACTTTGACCCTTAAGTTGAAGATCAAATTGTTCCCATTCTTTGATCAACACTGGATCAATGTGAACATCTGGTTCCAACTGTTCACTGGATTTCTTGCATGTCTTGGCTTCACCCAAATTTTTTTTTATGTCTTTCTCCGAGATTTGCTCTATGATTTGCCCTGTTTGATGGATGACTGGTGTAGTGTTTAATAAGTCCAATGGTACTGACTGAAGCCTTTGTACCCTATACTGAATGAACTAGTCCATTTTTCCTGGTCCCATCTTGATCTTAGCAATATGGCTCACTTGTGCAAATGTCTCTGTTGATCTGAAGAAGTTATTGAATTCATCTTTTTCATGGATGAATTTCTTAACCTTCACCGAAGTAGTAAAATTATAAGCCACTTTATTTGGGTCATATTGTCTTTAGGGAATAACAACTAGGTTTAGACCCCTTATTTTCTGAGCTTCAGCTTGTGCATGATTGTAGTCATGCAAAGAATAGATACCGCATCGGATCAGAAAGGCAAGCCATAACTGTTTCTTGGTGTCTTTGAGATTTTTTGTAAGGCCTGTTTCAACCATCTGACAAGTTAGAAGATTAGCTTAAGGCCAAGAAACAAAAGATTAATCAACAAGAAATTGAAAGACAACAACAACTATCCCAAGAGTTTGAACAGCTAAAACTGGCGCATCGAGAAGAAATTAAAGCTAAGGATGAAAAAATAAGGCAGTTATAACTCTCGACAGAGCAGTTCAAATAAAATCCTGAAGTCAAAGAGTTTATAAAGGAAGCCCTAGTAATAAACAACTTTTTATCTCAATAGCTATCCCAACTCTGCCAAAAGATATCCCTCATTCATCCATTTAGCATCAAAACCAACACGTTGGTAGATCAAGCGGTCAATTCCAGATTGGAATTTGAGGAAGTAGATGACAAGATTACATATTATATCTCTTGGCAAAACACAGAAAAGGGAAGCGCTACTAAATTACCAGTGATTGAAGTGTCTCATAAAGAGATAGTGTTCTCGAAATGGGAGACACAACTTATCAAAGCAAAAAGAGAAACCTCAAGGGCCAGAGAAGTAGGGAATAATGTCATTGATTTGATAAATGATAATTTACACAGCGCCAACTTAATTTTTGAGTGCACTCCTGAAAATCTTCCTAAGGTAAAAGAATTGGAAAATCAATGGAAGTAAGATTCAGACACCAGAGAAGTAAAACTCAAAAGATTAAAAGGCCTCAATTGGGATACATATTGGATCTATTTGGTCAAACCACATAGCCAACAAATGACAGACAAATGTCTTGCGAATGTAGTTGACCCTATGATACCCAAACTCTCAAATGCAGTGTACACATGTCAATTGCATGCCAAGATGAGTCATCCACTGGAAGTCCAAACGATGCTCAATATTGGTCAACTAGAGCCACATGAGGAATGATAGATGTAATGCATCTTTGGAAGTTATTTGCAGTTCTATTTTTGTCACGAAACCCATATTTTTAGAGAGGTTGTTTCAACCACTCCAAGCATCTTTTATGAACAATTTGTTTGATTTTCACTATAAAGACCCTTTCATGTCATTTGAGAAGGGGCCCTGAATGTTTATTAAAATTGGATTGAAGAAGAGAGCACTTTTTCACTTCTTAGTTGATTTTGATAAAAAGCAAGGATCAAGGTTCTACTTTTTTTTAGCGGATTTCAAAAGGACTCACATTTCTGTATCTTTTTTGAAGTTCTTGAGAATAAGAAGAACGAACCAGGATGTTACTTCAATAACACATTTCAAATACATATGGTACTTATATCTATGTCATTTTGTTTCATGTTAGGCAATTTAATAGTATTTTGATTCAATATTCTTGTATATGTGAATGTCTAATCAATTCTGCATCTATATCACTTCTAAATAGATCTAGAATTGATATCCTAAACATGTATACTAGCAATTAATGTTATTACGATATGCGATATGTATTCTATTACTTTGTTTGAAGTAATCATCTTTCATGCTTAACTTCTGTAATCATTTTTTTAATCTTTATTAGCGTTTGGTTAGGCAAAAGTCACATAAATCACATAGATAGTGAGTTACCAAGGTGAAAATGGGGCCCCCCCCACCCCTACCTTTTGTCGGGAAAAAAAACCCTGTGCCGTACCAGCGATTTGATGGGCCTATAGGACCATGTACCAAACCCTGACTGTGAAAACAATTTTAAGATTGAGGAATAGAGTAGGGACCGTAAGCTCTGAAGAACATGCAAAGAGGAATCCACACGTAATAACATTTAAAGGTGTGACAATACGCGAAGCCCAAGAGGAAGAAATCACATAGCTACACAAAGTATCACATGTAAGACTTTGGGAAGCCATTCAACAAGGGAACCTTATACTTTGCAAACTCGAAAACAATCGGCTAAAACTAAGGAAGAAAACGTTTTGATGGACGAATAGGTCAAGAGGCTGGAAAACAAGGTCAAGCGAGCATGTCTCATTGATAAACCAAGGATGGCAAGGCAAGGTGCGGATGATCATACTAATGAGTTAGAAGACTATTGCTGAGAATTTATGACTTTGCTTCCATGGCTGAGACTGCATCTCACCAAATGCAGTAACCAGGGGACCGCACTACATACGATAGAGTGCGCGACACTAACTATCACGAAGGAAATTAAGGATTTTCTGTGGAATCTATTGGAAGGTGAGATGGAGCCTCGCATAGGTGGTGTGACCACCTGACTAGTTGTAGGAAGAACAGTCTCAGTTCTCTAGGCAGTTGAAAGGGAGCGCAGGACTATAAAAGAGTCTGCTTGGGAGTGCCGGTAAGGGAGGTGCGCGCAAAGTCAGCATGTCACAAGGTTCGCACCCGTGCACGAAGGGCTGCACTACCATGCAGGTAGGTTGGGAAGTGACCATTGGTCTTACTTTTCATGATGGGATGTCCGATTTGAGGCCAAATGGAGTGGGCGACAGACATTTAAGAAAGCAGTTATGTGCAAGATTTTGGAAAATCTGCTGCCAAGAAAGCATTGATGGCCTGGAATTGGGGGCAATGGTTGAATTTGAATTCAAAAGGTGCTATAAAAATCTAGGGGCTAACCACGAGACAACACTTCTTCACTTGAGACTTGAGAAATTGAATAGAGCACAAAGTGTTCAGCGCCGAGTGATATTCGAGCCCCTAAGTTCACGAAAGACCGCATACAATACAGACAAGATGACGGATACCAGGACAAGTTTGGGCTTTAAAGAAGGAACGTCTAGTGAGGCCACACTGACCCATATGGTAAAAGATGTTCTTGAATATATTGGGGTTGAGCTAGAAATTCCGAAATCGCCTCGGACACTGAGACCATAAAAAGATAAGCAGACAATGGGACCAGTTCGAATGTTCCCGAGGAATCTGTGGTTCGGTAAGCTATCAATGGAGGAAAAGGGCAAGGTTGTCACCATTGAGACAGATGAAGAGGAGGAGGACTTATAGGCTCTGATTGCTGAGGTAGAAGAAGAAGAAGAAGAAGTGGAGGTGTACATCCAACCGGATTACTTTCTATGCATTTATACTATTTTTTTTATCGCACACACTTATATGAATACTGAACAATGTTAAGTATAATTAGGCTCATACAAATAAGTTAAATAATCAAATAATATCAGGTTAATAGCAATAAACTTGGGTAATAACACGGATCACGCCTCGAGTAGGGTTATGTGAAGGTATCATTGCAAGCTGCGAGGTACTGATAGGTGCGCGTAGCGACGTGCAAGGAAAATTTTAAGGATGGAAAATTTTCTTGAAGTTTAAAAACATTGGCGAATATCACTAATCCCTAATATGCAAACTATAAAAATTTTATTGATATATCTGTAAAATTATTCAAATTTATAATGATTTTATATATAGTATCTATATAATGTTGGCAATTTTCAAGGTAAAATAATTTTATATTCTAAAATTTGAGAAAATCATTTTTTTATAAAAAATGGAAATAGGTGAATCTTTTTTGTGGAAAAATCATGGAAAACTAGCCCACTAGGCGAATATTAGCCCTTAAAATTTTCCATGGCAACGTGTGCGCTGGGTCAAACCGTGGACCACTGAAAATCATTAGACATCTCTATGGTGTGGAAGCCTGGTTCTAAAACCCTCCCATACTACTTCAGGTGAGACCTCACTCCGCGCTCCGTAGACTATTACCGAAAGGGATAGCAGTACCGAGATTTGTTTGGCTAAATCATCTTTGAACCTAGGTCAGGCCCATACAAGCCAACAATCACTTTTTATCTGCTTTAATCATTTGTATCTTTGTGGATGCAGGCTAGGAAAAGCTTCAGTGCCTTCATTGGAAATTTCATTTGACGTATCCCAACCATTTAGCTATTAGGATAAGAGTAGGATTAGCTTCACCTTAGTTTTCCTTTCCTTTCATTCATCCTACACTCCTAGTCCATCGTGATTTTATTATTCTTATTTTACATCTTGTTTTCTTTGGTGATTTTTCTTTCTTGTCTTATGGTTTTGTTTCCTTGTTGTGTACGTCTTTCCTCTCATATTGTTTTTCATTTCATGATGATTTTTTCATTTGTTTGCATGATGTGAATAAGTGTTTTTCCTGCACTTCGTTATGGTTTATGAATGGTTACGTGGCTGAAGTTCAAATAATCTTGTGATGTTGCAGTGCTTCGCCAATCCTTTTTCTGTCTTCTTTGTCCGTTTGTAAGGAATTTTTTTTTCGAACCATGAACCCATGTCCAGTCTAGGAAACCTCATGCCTATACTCATTTTTTTGCTCTTGTGTGTTCAAGATTATCCAACAAGTAGAAACGACGAAGTGGAAATATAAATGAGAAAACCTAAATCAAAGTTTTTCTATGCTTCTCTAAAGGAACAACCTCTCCATCTCTCAATAAGTCAAGATCCCTCTTATGCCCCAAAAATAAATAAGTGCCTATGCACACTTCTCTTTCAAAAAATAACAAATGCGAAAGAAGAGAAAGGCTTCCTACACAGAGAGGTGAAACAGGAAATTCCATTGGGGTACTATTCAGGCTTACTGGTAGTGGAGAAATTCTTGTGTTCATGGGTGACTCTGTGGGGGTACTTTCTAGGCCTACTGGCAGTGGAGCAACACCAAAGATGAAAATATATACTATGAAAATCTTAAGCTTGCAAGCTAGACTACCCTTCCCGATTTGAAACACTATGATCTAGATGAATTTGGTGTTGTCTCCAACTGAGTCGGTACAAGGTGAACTATGTCTATTCAGAGGGTATGTGAGGAAGTTAAAGTGATCTGCGTAATGAATCAATACTCCCCAAAAGGCCGAGGCCCTCCATTATAAACAAACCAAAATAGAGAAGTTGGTATTCAACCAGTGTGTCGTCAAGTGTTGTAGTAGCTGCAATAGCCCCCAAAATTTTGGCTTTCATCCAAATTTTAGAGCCTTTCTTCATTTTTTCTTTGATGGTTGTAGACACTCGAGCTCACCCCATGAGCTCTTGTGAAGTATTTTCACTCTTTTTATTGTTTGACCAATGTTCATCTTTTGGCATATTGATTGCTTTGTCATGCTTATGATTTTTTTCTCATGAGTTTAAAGGTTTTTGTTTGTGTGTTTGGGTTTGTGTTCGCTATGTAAACATTCTTCATACTCACACAAAAATTTATAATCACTATTGTGCAAGTGTTGTCACTGTGGTTCGAAGATCTATCTCATGTTCTGTGCTTGTCGTTTTCAACTCTAAGACAGTCTTACTGAGGCCATGTTTTGTCTTGTTGTACTAGTCGTTTGTGTTTTCGCGTCATCGAAGTGTGCCAACTATATGATCACAATCTTAAGTTTGCACAAGTTCACTTCCTTTGAAAACTTAGCCATTTTCCTAAAAATTTATCCAACTGGATAGCCCTCTTCCACTGGATCCTGACTGAGCTGCACTACACAGTATCAGCCCTCAATGACCTTTCTCTCCTACCCAAAACTGTGCAGTGCTTGAGGTTGTCCTCTAGGTTAGTTGCATTGGGCAATCCTAAAGGTGAGAAACCTATCTACCTCCTAGAACTATGCAGAGACTGCCTCCATCTCCAAACTAAACTGCACATTTATCAAGCATAGTCATCAAGCCTCCTTATGGTTCATCGGAACCCTACGTTGCACCAAAACCTGAGTCTGTAGTGATATACAAAACTTTGTATACATGTATTTCTATTCCTCTGCTTTCTTTCTCTAGATTACCTTCAGAAACTGCACATACATGTCTAGCAGGCCCTCTGCTATCCGTCATGTACTTTTCTAAAAAACTATGCAGTCCTGTCTAACATGTCGCCTATTGCCTGTCCTGTACTATTCTCCAAAATTGTGCAGTCATGCTGAGCACGCCCCTTGTAGCACTATCATTCCTTGCTCTTGAAAACTATGCAAAACTTCCTAACAAGTCCCTTACAACCCTGTATTGCCTTCCCTCTAGGAATTGCATAGAAGTGCCCCTCAGGGTCCCATCTTGTAGTTGCTACTGGTGTTCTTCATGGCACAATTTTTCCTCCCAGTGGTGATTGCACAGTTTTTCCTGATAGTGTAGGTTGTCCTCCCTGAGTTCCCCATTCCAGCGTGAGCTGCACTCCACACTATCTCAGCGAGATTTCCTCCCTCCCTATCACTCTTAACATGAGAAAAATGTATCATGCTATACTAGGATGTTTTATATTTGATGTCATCCCATCATGAGTGAATTGCATGAACATGTACACTGATAAATCATGCCAAGATGATGAACGGGATGAAGAAGTAGTGCACATGATAAAAGAATTTCTTGCAGCTGGACACACATACTAAGCACATAAACCAACAAGAAAAATGAACATATGGATTGAACCATGATGCAAGCCCAAGACCATTGAACACCCCATAGCACTATGCCATGCAGAGGAGAAGAGAAAGCACACCAAGAGTACATCCATCACTGAACAATATAGCAACTTGACATGGACACCATAGTCAACCAATACATGGCAACAGTGTCATGTTGAGTTGTGTCATGAGATGTATTTGCCACATCACTAACATGGGCCATATTCATTGTAACTCAATTTAATGCAAAGTGAAGTCCAATGGATGCACATAAGAAGTCAAATAGTCATGTCAGTTGAAAACTCATTAATTTGAATGGTCATGAGGGTAGTCCAAGAATCACAATGATGAAGCATCACCCTTGGCTATATATACCCCTCCCATTGTATGAGAAAGGAGTTTTCACCTTGGCTCCTCCCACATAGACTTGAGAGTCTGTAGTCTATCCTTTGAGGGGTGAGGAGTGGCTCTAATGTCCCAATACTGGGACTAGTGATATATGGTGTACAAATGTGTCTTGGGACACCTTCTTAATTCAGAAGCCTATTATGGCCAACACGTTTTCACGCATGTTTTGTAGATGTTTGTAAGACTACTCTTTAAACATTTATAATGCATGTTTGCTTAACCTGTACTAAGATAGTTGAACTACTTTGGTTATTTAGTACTTACATTGTTATTGTATTTTTTATCACTGTTGTCTCATCCCTGTGGACTACTCCTTGGGATACTAGACAGACCACCTATGTGTATTGGATATCACCAATTTCACATCCTTCTGGACTACTCCACAAAATACTAGATAGACCATCTTTGTTTTCTGATTATAACAACCATCACACCTGTGTGGAATACTTTGCTTGGAGGTGTACGTGTTTTCCCCTTCAGCTTAGTTTTAACGACTGCCACATCCACTGTGGACTATTTCGCTAGGTGTTGTATAGACCTTTCTCGTTTGCGTGTGTCTCTTCCTAGGTGGTACTACTACCTCTCACTTAGAGGCTCACTTTACTCCCCCCCTATGTAGTAAGAGAACCTTGACATAGTTACATTAAGCACTCACAAGGCACACATACCTTGTTGTTTGGAGATACCATTGTAATACTCTAATATGATGCTAGCTAGAACCAAGGCAGATATCTAAGTAAATGGAAACCAGGCCATCATAATGGATGTGACTCTTACACCAAATGGTATGAGGTCTAGTTGGGACTTTACATCAAGGAGATCCCCTTTCTTGGTGTGTCCAACACTGTCAACAAATTCCTAAAATTTATTGTAACTCTGGCCTAAATCACAATCAACTCAAGTGGGTATGGCATAAGGAAGAGCAACCTTGGCTAGCGCATTGGGAGATAAAAGACCAAGAGATCATTTTGCAGAATGTTGTTATTAATATTAGAGACATTATTACATCATAAATATAATTATTATTAAATAATGGAGTGATAAAGAGTTATATAGCCAAAAGAAACTAAGATATTATATTAAGAAGGTGAATCACTAAAATCTCAAAAACTAGTAGCATTTAAATATTTTTTTAGTAGTATAAAGAAGAAAATAAACATTTTTAAAATAAGAACAAACTCTCATGATCTCCATAGTAAAACTAGACATAGTTAGTAAATTCTAAAAATACCATGCGAGAAAAGTTTCTATCACCTTTGTAATGCTAGGAGGGTTGAATATGAAAGCACTAAGTTCTCTTAGATTGTCCAGATTATACTCATATTAGATTTAAATTTCAAAATACTTGTAACACTACCATCCTTATTGACCTTTTAACCCAACAAAACTATGTTGATCTTGATATGTCTCTCTTAATGCTTTTCAATCATAGAAATAAAAATATAAGGAATTACGAGTAATCACTTTAATCCCTACAAATGCCTAAGAGACCATATACACTTTTAGGGGATGTTAATTATCATCATCGTTTTATATTTATGAAAGTTGCACCACAAGATAATATATATATTATAATATATATAATATATATAATATAGAGTAATTGGAAGAGTAATAATTTTTTATTATTTTTATATTTTTTATGTAAAAGAATAAATTGATTGAGCACACATCAATGACTAATAGATTTAACCTTGGCAAGAAATATTTTTAACTAAAAAATTATTTAATGACAATGGTGCTAGCAATGTCCAATATCTATTATTAAATTATTATTTTAACAAGTGAAATCAATTATCAATAAGAATAACAATAGAGTAATATAGATTGATTTTTTTAGATACAAGAAGAAAGAGGGTAAACTAACTAATATATTTATTTAAAGTCTTCAATATTTATTCTTGAATTGTTTGAATATATTATATTAAAAAGAACATATAATTTCTAATGTTTCCTCCCTTACGTCTCTCCCATCACCATTTCATTTTAAAGGATTGAACTCTTTCTCTTTACATATTTTTTTTGCTTCATGTCCTCTATCATGGGTGAAGGGTTCACCCAAGTTTCTCTAGAATTGTTTTTTGCCCCATTATGAATTACAACTGTGGAAATACACATTCTAAAAGAATATATAATTCATATTCCTCTAAAACTTAGATTTCTTACATTATTTATATAATAACTAATATGATTAATAGATTGCATAAGATATTTATTACCTATTATATATTATAGAAATTTCAACACCACTTTATAGTAACAAGAGAAATTAAAAATAATGGAATTAAAAATAGAAACATAATTTTATTTTTATTTATAATTTTTGTGTTAAAACTAAGTTGATTGAGGCTTACTTCATGGATAGTAGATTAATCTGTGAGAAATATCTTATTTATAAAGTTGTTTATTGAGAATAACATTAGTAATATCCAATATATATTATTAATCATTTTAACAATCAAAACGAATTGTGAATAAGAATAGCAATAAAGTAGTATACATTGATTTTTTTTCAAATAATAAAGGAAAGAGGGTAAACTTACTAAACTTGTTATTGAAAATGTTCAATATTTATACTTGAACTATATGAACATATTATCTTAAAAAAAATATAATTGATATTCCTCTAAAACTTATATTTCTTACATTATTTCTATTATAATAAGTATTTATATTTTTCTATTAAAACCAAGTTCATCAAGATTTAACACATGAATAATAAATTGCGTAATGAATTTCTTATCTACAAATCTATTACACTACATATTAATTTTGTGTTTGTTACTATTATTTTATTTCAATTATCTAGCATTTATTCATTAAGTGTTTAAATGGTTTACATTGAAATTAGCTACTTCAATATTTTGTTAATATACTAAGTCTAAAAGATATTTTTTTTAGGTGTGCCATTGAAGTTTCCTATACACATTTGATATAGTGAGAATTTATAGTGGTTTAAAATTATTTTGAGCTTAATAGTTGACTGAAAGTGTCATGAAATTCGCATAACATATCATCATATGATTATATTGAAGTTGAAACAAAATGTACATATATATACTAAATAATATAAAACTCTTCAAACATAATATGAATAGAATATCTGATATAAACCAACCATTGAAAATTGTTTTTGAAGTATATTAATAGGTCCTTCAAAAGACAAAATTACATTCATGAATCATCTCTGCCTATTATGAAGATATTCTCTCAAGTAGGTCAATGACATCTTCTACACTACATTTATTTATCTTATTATTCTTGAAATGTTCTTTCTTTGGCATCCATGCCGAAACTATAGTATTGATGGGAATAGAGGCAAGTTATATGTCATCAGGATTTGATACCCAATATTGTTCTAAATTATTTCCATTATGCTTCCCTAAAATAGGCCCCCACTAGTCAACCTTTACATGAATTTTCGATATATGTCTTCATGGGTGTGCCCCATAGGAAAGAACGTAGCCTCAATAGTGATGAAGACACCAATATCAGTTAAAAGTGAAAGAAGCATAAAAGATATTGATTCTTATCACTTGCAGCATTGTCCAACTCTAATAATAAATGTGGAGGAAGAAGTTTAAAATAAAAATTCTTATTTTTTAATGTTCCATCATACTTAGAAGCATCCTTGTACACTTTACATTTTGAGAAAATTCAAGTGTCAAGTAATGCATTTGAAATGGGATTTATTGATCATCCACTATCATAAAGTAAATCACCATACATATCAAGGTGTGGGTCTTCCAGGCCCCTCAAACACTTTGCAACAGGTTTAATAGTAAATTGTGATGACATATGTAGAAATGGTAGGGAGAAATAACCAAAACCTCTTATCTTGTTCCCATGTGTTAGCATACCTGTGAATGACAAACCTAAGTTTGTTCCTGTAATAGATTTTGTCTTGAGATGTAGCCTTAGGATTGAAGTGTTTGTTTTATCCATTTTATCATGGAAAATTCTTAAATAATTTTTTGGAAAGAACTTTGACATAATTTTGTGTGCATAGTAGAAATATATTCCACACAAAACAATTTTGTTATGTTTTTTCAATCTACCTCGTGCCTTTTCTTCCAACTCTTTTGTAGTTGTTTGCTTCATTTGGGCTTTGAACACAATAGATTCACTACATTTTTTGAAGTTGGTGTTCTTTGAAAATGCCACATCACAAAAATTTGTATTCCACATCTTGTTCATTGTTGGTTGTGATATTGATGGGTAATTGAGCTTTTTGAGTGCCTTATTAATCTCTTTTAGTAAATATTTTTGTGTAATTCGAAGGAAACAATCTTAAATGTACAATCTTGACATTTCCTTCAACTAGACATGTTTCATTTGGTGAAAAATCAAAGTTATCCATTACAATCTTGTGCAATATTTCTCTAGATGGCGTGCACGTTCTTTTCATGTGCTAGTTTTACCAAGAATGGTTTTAATATACCTATGCTAGAAATATTTTTGGTAGTTATAGAAAGTGCTTTGAGGAATATTATCTATATTGTACCATGCCTTCTTACAAATAAGATTCCCTTCAAATATCATGTCCTTTACTTTTCTAACAATAGGTGGTAAACCATGGCCATGGCTCTTTGACATGACTTTATATGAGAGGAGTGAATTCAAGACAAATTCAAACCTCTTCTAGTTGTTGCAATTAACTTCCTATCCACACGTTGAAGATAATCTTGTTTACAAGAGTTAGCAGCTGCCAAAATTTGAATTTCATTCTCTTCATCTATTTTCAATTATAATTTTGTAATTTGTTTTGTAACCATAACTCATGTAATTGTTTTATATGGCCTTGTTTCATGCATATCAATTGAACTTAGATATTTTTCATTATAAGTATCCCCATCCCATCTATTTAAGGCATTTTTGTCTTCTATAACATCCCATATTACAATTTCCTTGGGTGGCTCCTTCATCTTTTCCTTGACCCTTAACATCTCATCATTGCTATATAATAACTTATTTATTAGCCATCTAACCAAACAATGTTTAGACTTATCCACAATTCTAGATGTTTAGCAATTTCTATCTATTGCTTCCACAAAAACACAAAATTCCATTTCACCTAGTGTTTCTCCCTCAATCATGTCATCCTCGCGGACATTAATTATCATTTGTTGGGTAATGCACATGCGTGTTCCTTCAAATTTGTGTCTAAGGGAAACCTACGTACATATTAAGATAGCTCGATCCTTGGCAATATTTATGGAATAATGATGATATTGATGTTCCAAATATGATTATGGCCAAATCACATAATGTTTCAGTGCACTCCATAATGTATCCTCAAATCCCATTGGATGTGGCAGAGGAGCATCATGTTTTAACACTTTCTCAATTCTAACCACTATCAATCCTTACTTTACCATCTTTCCATGAACCTTATGTCCAATCTTTGTATTGAATATGGATCCCTCATCCAATTTCACTCATCTTGTAGAAGATTTACCTTGTCTGCAGGAGAAAATGCAGAAGAATCATTTGCACCTATAAAACAACATAAATAAGCTTAGTATTTGCTAAACAATAGCATTCATAATAATATTAATAACACTTAGCACATGCTTCAATATTTTTCTTTACTTATGTTAAGCCTTAAATCTGTGATATTCCATTGATAAGAGTCCGCTTCATCGACATCCTACACAATCAAATGTGGTGGACTGACATGAATTACCAAAACTGTAGCAGATTTTGCATGATTCATTTGTCGAGAGGGTTTTGTATTTGTTTTACCATGAAATTCTATTTTTTTGTATGGATACTAGAGATAAATATATGAAGATCACAGTCAAGGCTAATATCTAATGATCTAGCCCCTTATATATTATGAAACACCTTATTCCCCCTATGCAGTTTTTTGTAAGGGGCATAGGGAAATACAAGGACCACCAATGCTTGATATCAACTCCTAATCATCCCTTCAGTCCATCTTACATAGCTACACATATACTTGATGTTACTCTTAGATAATTGCAATGCAAGTAATAACTAACTATTTGGAAACAACAAGAGAGGATTTAACCCTATTATGGTTACTTTGGCATATTGGCAAGTGAACAAGTGAGATCAAGGACAAGGACTTATACAACAACCATATCCATGAAATTCATTCAATAAAGGTAATTCCTCCTCCACGAACACACATATCTAAGGTAAAACAAATATGCCAAATGTTAAATTTGTTTTACCTTGCAATGATTGTGTTTTTCCTAAAAGGAAATCTAGCATGTGTTATATTTATTTTATCTTGCAATGCTTGTATTTGTGCTATTAACAAATCTAGAACATGCTAGGTTTGTTTTACTTTAAAATTCCTTTGTTTGTGCTAGAAGGAAATATAGTGTGTGGTATATTTTCTTTACCCTGCAACGTTTCTGTTTGTGCTAAAACAAATCTAGTGTGCACCAATTTTTTTCGAACACAAAAATAAGAATTCGAAGGTAAAACAAATCTAGAGCATATTATATTTGTTTCTAGCACAAACAAAAGCATTGTAAGGTAAAATAAATCTAGCACTTGGTATATTTTCTTTACCTTGCAATGCTTCTGTTTGTGCTAAAAACAAATCTAGTGTGTGCTAGATTATTTTTATCTTGGAATCCTTTTATTTCTTGTAGAAAATAATATAGCATGCACTAGATTTTTTTATCTTGCAAAGCATGTTTTGTTGCTAGAAACAAATCTAGTGTGTGTTATATTTATTAAACCTTGCAATTCTTTTGTTTATACTAAAAATAAATATGGCATGTAGTATACTTGTTTTACCATGCAATTCATTTTTGTGCTAAAAATAAATATGGAGTATGCCATTTTTGTTTTACCCTGAAATAATTTTGTTTATGTTAGAAACAAATCTAGCACGTGTTATATTTTTTTTACCCTATAATGCTTATTCTTATGCTATAAACAAATCTATGATGAGCTAGATGTTATTTACCTTGTAATGTTTGTTTTTGTGCTAGAAACAAATCTACTGTGTGCTAGATTTTTTTAACCTTGCAATGTTTTTGTTTGTGCTAAAAATAAATATGGCATGTACTATATTTGTTTCACACTGCAATGCCTTTTTTTGTGCTAAAAGTAAATCTAGTGTATGCTAGATTTGTTTTAACCTGCAATGCTTTCGTTTATGCAAGAAAAAAATCTAGAGCACGTTATATTTGTTTTACCCTACAATGTTTATGATTATGCTACAAACAAATCTACCACAAGGTAGGAGTTATTTACCTTGGAATGCTTGTTTTTGTGCTGGAAACAAATCTATAACATGTTATATTTGGCTTACCTTATAATGATTGTGTTTTTGCTAGAAGGAAATCTATCATTCACTAGATTATTTTTATAGTGTAATTCTTTTGTTTGTGCAAAAAATGAATATACTATGCGCTAGGTTTTATTTACTATACAATTTTTATGTTTGTGCTAGAAGGAATTTTATCATGAGATTTATTTTTCTTACTTTGCAATGCTTCTATTTATACTAGAAACAAATCCAATGATTGCTAGATTTGTCTTGCCTTATATTATAGCTGAAAAATTCATCCCCTAGGGTCAAGAAGAAAGCTACATCCTTTTCCAAATAAGAGGACCAATTTGTGACTGGTGAAACATTAGAAAAATATTTTTTTGAGGGTTCAATGCTCCTCAGTTGTAGGAACTAAACTAGAGACCTTATCAATTATCCCTCCTAGTTTTCTACACTGAAATAGAAGGCCATCAATATCTCTCTACACTAGAGCTATGAAACAATGCGGGAATTGAACTAGATAAGCTTAGATTCAGTTTAAATTGACAAAATTGATTAAAATAATAATTGTTTATTAAAATAATGATTGATTTGGTCTATCTTAACAATTTCCTTGATATGTTCAAAAACGTGTCTAGATGCAATGAATTCAAATCATGATCAAGATATATATATATATATAAACAATCTCCTCACTATCATAGAGATAAAGAAGGAAGTTACATCAAAATTTTGTCAGTGTTGCAACCATGAAAAACTTGTTAAATGAGCATAGAACTTAGGGAGAAAATTAAAGATGAAGGCATATAATACTCATTGATGTTCTCAAGTTCATTCAAAAAGAAATAGTAATTGATATTTTCCCCACTATATATATTTCATTCCCTAAGTTGTTTGATGTGATTGGTATATCATGTTTGGCACTCATATTATTTTGTAGGAAGCATTATCACTCTAAAATTTCCCTAGGGCAATCATGAAAGAAATAATAGAGGTAACCACAAACCTACTTTTGAGATCAGGATCTAGCCTTCCTAATGCTCAGAGAGGGCTCTCTCTTAATGATTTAACTTTGTTGAGTTAATTGATTTTAGGCTATTTATTTAAGCTTGATTGGGTTTTGATTTGATTTGGTGGTGGAATCACTGATCCAGAAGGATAGATAAGTGTCTTTTTACCATTGGGGCATGGAGTCCAAATTGTCAAGAAAACAAGACTGAATAAAGTTTTAAAGAGAGTGTTCACAGGGAAAGGTAGCTGAGTAATTTAAGATCTTTTAGGCTGGATGGTGAAGTGGTTTTTCAATCAGGGTCAAGGAGTAGTCAAGGAATCCTCAAACTCGATAATGAAGGAAATAAAATAGGTCAATCGAAACTAGGGAGAAATGAAGAATTCCCTACTCTGGATATCAAAAGAAAACATAAAAATGAATAATTATTCAAGACAGAGTGCACTTAAACAAATTCTAAAGTAAAATTCCAATTATTTCATTTAAATTTGAAAACATGTATGTATGTGAACAACTTAAGAAGATAAAAATTCAACAAATGAAAGAAACTTCATTGAAGTGGCCCAACACATAAATTTTGTAATGCAACGCCTTTATTACTCAGTCCAATCTGCTGAATTAAGAATGTTTAAAATAAACCCTCAAGTTTTTCGATCAATGTAACTATAGAAATTTTGAGTAATCCACCATCTATACTTCAAATTATGAAGTATTTATACAAAAAATAGTTAGAAAATATCCTAAACTATTTTAGGAACTATTCAAGGAAAATAAATATCTTCATGCAAGAAGATAGAGACACCTAGGAAGCTAGAAGGCTAGGTGTCCCTTCTTTTATTGATTTTGTTGTTTTATACTTTGATCTTTTGTTGCTTTCTCTCCTTTGTTATTACTCTATGCTAGTTTTTCCTTTACTTTGCCTTTTGACTAATACTCTTTCATCTGATACTCTTTGACTTAGTTGATCTGCAATTTTACTTTCACTGTTCTGTATTCATTGTTTACCTTGCATTTTTTACAGTAAATCATTTAACTTTTCCCAAGTCTTTGTGTTGGGTGCATATAAGGTGTCTTTTAGAACTAGTAATTGCCTCACATTAATTATCAGCCTTGGTAAGTCTATTTGTTTCAAGAGTGTACACAATATTTGCAAGTGATGGAAATCGTTGTATCTATAGAGAGCAATGCTTTAAGATAACTTATCAATTTCAATATAAGAGTAAACGGATCAAACCATAAATCTCAAGCTTGTAACTTCGAGGAAATTAACCTATTGAAGCATCAAAACTAAGTCTTAATATAAACCAAACTCAATCTTAATCAAGAGATTCTAATTGCAATTACACCAACTGAGTGCACCATAGCAATAATAGAGCTCTTTCAGCTGAATCTAAACTACTGCATAGAAATAAAGCAACTGATCTAATCAATAACACTATGTCCTTTAATTAACAAGAAATGATTCTTATCTAATAATTAATTCAATCCATGACATAAATGAATGTAATCAATTAACAAAAATAAGAATTAATGAAATGAATACACAAACTCCACACCGATGAAAGTAAATCAATCGTAAAGTTGTAAAACAAAATAATTAAACTTTCAGTAAAAGAAAAGTAAAAATATAACATAGGGAGCAACAGTGAAATCCACTAGTGACCAGGCCCAAGCCGCTAGTGATTACTGCTTAACTACTTCAGAATATCGCCAATGAACAGCAACACGAATTATGTATTATTCGTCAAATCCAAATGTCATTACAACACAATGTGTCATTCAAAATCACGCTGTGTATATTAAAATTACAATTGAATCAAAAAGGCGAGAAGTTTCCTCCTCTCTATTTTCCCCCCTTCCTTTGATCTCTGTTATCATTTAAATATACATAGAGCAAAGCGAATTTACAACAAAGATGATTACAAAATGATTTCCATTACAAATTTGGATTATACAAAGCAAATTGATCAACAAGATCATATCTGAAAGATCGTTCCATCAACATTCAGCAGGAACAAGTCGAATTTGATATTGGAACTGGAAGAATTTGGAAAACGGATGCAACAACAAATCTGAGAAAATCGTCTTCGAAGAACCTTCTGTTTCTCTTAATACAGACCAAGTTTTGGAAAATTGTGCATTAGAAAACTAATTCGTTCTATTTTGGACAAAACCCATGTTTCAGATTTTCTAGATTCTGCTTCATTTGTCTGAAACGTTCAATTCAAAACCGTCACTTCTTATTCCAATGAATTTCTGAGTTGGAATATTTAATTGTGAGTTGGAGATCAAATTTGCAATCTGGAAAAGATCTTGGAGGATAAAATCATGAGTGATGTTACAAAAAATCCATTAATAAACCATGATGGGTGAAATCATGCATAATAATCATCAATTTATTAGAAATAAAGGAGAAAAATAGTATTTATCCATAAGAGCAGAAATAATTATAAAATGGAATTGTATGATAAATTATGATAAATGATGCGAAAGAATGGTAGAAATGGGTGAAATAGGCATCAAAAAGTGATAATAATAATGAAAAATTAGCAGCCCAACACTTTGTGTCTGGTAATTTAATATTTACCATTCTTCTGTAGACTTCATCATCTTATGTATATTTTGCCAAGGTGGGCTTGTTTACAATAAGATGTTTTACCTCATGCTGGATGTAAAAGAGGTTCTCAAAAGTCTTCTAAACAATCTTTCCTGTAGGCATCGCTTTCATGGAGGAACTATTGGCTTGCTCCTTTACTACTTCTCTTATTCTCTTTTCATAGTCTTCATGTGGCGTTAACCTATCATTAATTACCGGTGGATTAGGTAGACCTTTTTGCCTTAAAGCATCAAATTTGACCATGAACCTGCCTATAGCTAGCTCCATTGTTTGGAATTTGTCCTCAAGCTACATCATTAGGATCCTCTTAGTGATTACCTTCTTCACCTCTAGTATAGTGCCAGTTTTGTCAGCTATTCCAAGCTCTTACAATTCATATTTATTCTTTGAGTTAAGGAACTAGATTATTCTAGAGGGTTCTTCTAGCATGTTTCCAAGTTCGGCCTTAACCCTTCGAATTGCTTCACCAACCTCTTTGACTAAATCATTTTCTTCAAAGATCACTTGTATAGATGGCCAAATATCATGACTGAGTCAATGATATTGGCCCATAAATTTTTTTTTGCTTGGGCTAGTGGCTCTTTCTGTGTTAATTCTTTTTCCAACTTCCCAATCTTTTCATTCAACATGTTTGTCTTATAAACTTCATTCTTATGCATAATTTGAGCCAATTTCTTCTCACCCTATAGACTTTTGATTTGTTCCTTAAGTCTACTTATTTCAGTGGTCTGGATGGACATATCCTCCATGGTTTTGACCAATTTAGCAGATTCATCATTAGGATGAGTTGCTGTTATTGTTGAACATGTTGTTGATTTAGTTATTGTTACAACAAGAAGTGTTGTAGCTAGTGGAGATATTGGGGCCAATGAAGCTGCCAAAGTTGAAGGAACTATTGTAGTAACTGTAGGAATAGTAGTGGCAGTGGTTGTCTCAATGCTGGCTTGTTTCAACTATATTAAATTGTCCAATTCATTCTCCATTTTTTTTAATTGAGACTTTATATGGAGAATGAGGTCCATCATTTCATATTTCTGGCTTTGGCTCTCTAGAACCTCGGTCTGTGGATGTTCAAAAGGAGGAAACTTCAACTGTTTCTTCAGTGCAACAATGTCTTCATTTTTCTTCTTTATGAGCTTTTCTGCAGACTTGATGTCATTTTGATTATATCCAATCTCAATAACCATGTCTTCTAGTGACTTGGCTCTATTATCCTTTGCCTGTGATGATGCTTTCTCTAGTTTAAATTGTGTTTTGATGTTGTATGGAGAATTTTGAAGTTCTTAGATAGAGGAGAAATGACCTGTTATAGAGTTTTGTGAACCCAACATTTCAGACTACCAAGTGAGTCCATCATCAAGGGACGCATCAATAGATATTCTCCAGATCTTAATGATGTATCCAGGAGCTAGATTTAGGTTATATATATAGGACTGAGTTTAGCTCTGGATAATCTTAATTTCTTGAATTCTGATGCACTGTCCATTATATCCCTTCCATGGTAGGATTTGATGTTGTTAAATAATGAATCCATATAGGTGAGGATAGTTTTTAGGTAGAGGAGGAATGACCTGTTATAGAGTTTTGTGAACCCAATGTTTTGGACTACTGAGTGAGTCCATCATCAGGGGATCTCGAATTCTGATGCATTGTCCATCATATCCCTTCCATGGTAGGATTTGATGTTGTTAAATAATGAATCCATACAGGTGAGGATAGTTTTTTTTAGAGGAGGAATGACCTGTTATAGAGTTTTGTGAACCCAATGTTTCGGATGACCAAGTGAGTCCATCATTAGGGGATCTCGAATTCTGATGCGTTGTCCATCATATCCCTTCCATGGTAGGATTTGATGTTGTTAAATAATGAATCCATACAGGTGAGGATAGTTTTTATATAGAGGAGGAATGACCTATTATAGAGTTTTGTGAACCCAACATTTCGAACTACCAAGTGAATCCATCATCAGGGGATCTCGGATTCTGATGTGTTGTCCATCATATCCCTTCCATGGTAGGATTTGATTTTGTTAAATAATGAATCCATACAGGTGAGAATAGTTTTTAGATAGAGGAGGAATGACCTGTTATAGAGTTTTGTGAACCCAACGTTTCAGACTACCAAGTGATTCCATCATCAAGGGATCTCGAATTCTGATGCACAATCCATCATATCCCTTCCATGGTAGGATTTGATGTTGAATTTTCTAAACACTCATGACCTTATTGTTCATCATTGAGTAGATCATTTCTCATTCCTGCTTATGAAATTCAATTTGATCGATAGGGTGAACATCCCTGGCCAAAACTTCAAATTTTGTTTTCCTGTAGTTTGTTGATGATTTAGGCTGCTGGACTGTAGGCTTCAAAAAGGTCATTTGCATTTTACCAGTTTTAATGTCAAAAGATGACATCAAAATATTATGATTGTTAGGAGTCTATTTGAAATACTAGGCATATGTTTCAACCTTTAATGCATCATTCCTTAATTTGATATCTTTATACTTCTCCTTCATGTCCTTTTCCTTATATACTGGTTTGCTTAATGAAGAAACCTCTATGCTAAGTTGATTTTGAATTTTTTGGGTATTAGAGGTGGAAGGTTGATGAGTTTTCTCTAAAACTAATGGAGCTATATTTTCTTTGACCACTATTTCTCTATCAATGATTTGAAGTGTCTCAATTGTCCCAACTATCTCTGCTTGCTCTTCTTGTTCCTTGACAAGATTTAACTTCGGCTTCTTCTTATACATGATTTCAAATCTATCATGTGTTGCATCTATTCTTGAACAAGAACCTTCTTCCCTGGTCCTCTTCATACTTTTGTCCTACATGGTTGGAGTATGCATAATGGAACTAGTTTCCATCTGTTTCTCCATATTTATCAAGGTATTTTCCAACCATTCTAACTGGTTGGCATATTTTTCAATGTCTACCCTGGACTCATGCATAAAAGCGCTTAATTTGAATTTGAGCTTTAGTTTGTTTGTGACTCCTAAAGGGTCATACTGATATTTAAAACTGCTACTAAAATTCATTTCCTATAAACACTTCTCTACTTCTTCTCCAGCCTCCCTATTATTACAAATAAAAGGACCAAGCTCATTTTTTACCTTGAACTATGTTTTCTTCCAAGCTGATAGGAAATTCACATCATCTTAGTTTATAATATACCTGATATATTCTAATGCAAATATCCTCATGGGAAGATATTTTGGTAGCTTATAGCAAAAGGTTGGCATCCATATATTCTAATTTCGATGTGGTCTTGGTATAGATACCAGTCTCCTATTCTATTGTTCTTAGACATCTGCAAAACTCTTTTTATCTCATCACTGATCTTAGGTTGATTGCTACTGGTTAGCATATTTAGAAATAGATGCACAAAGGGATCAATGAACTCTTTGTAACTGAAAATAGTGGAATACTTTTGGATTAACGGTGTCCAAAATATGACTGATCTGGGATGGCCATTAGTGTCCAGCTTTTGGATATTGACTGGAAACTTATCTGATTGGAAATACAAGAACATGTGGAATAATACTGAAGAGTATTTGAATACTCTTTCATTTGGCAATATCGTCAATTGATCATGGATTCTATCTGCTAAGAACTGGGAAAAATTGAAAATAGCAATTGGAGGCTTGCCTGGGGAAAAAATAGAGAGGAAAGCAAGAATAGGCTCATCTACATACTCATTTGTGGTGTATCCTAGAATACAAAAGAGCATGGTCACAATTTGTCTAGCCCTCTTAGAGGAAATGGTAGTAGAGTATGGGGGACTATCGTTATGGGTATGAGACTCTTCTATGATGAAAGTATGAAAGATTTGAGTCCTCTTGGGAAGGTCTAGCTTCAAAGAGAGTTCAAGTAGGTATTCCATGGAAAATGGGGTTTCATTTGGGTTTGGTTGGATCTACAACATTTGGTTTATTGACTTTGCAGTGATTGTAAACAAAATTTTCTAATTAGGAGAGACTATGGCTCTTTGGCTTGGGATATAACATTTTTTCATAGATGGATGACTTCGGGGAACTAGTATACCTGTGGGAACAAGTATTTGGGCAAATTGGATTCCCATAGATCAATGTCATCATTTTGGTTCAGGAATTGGTCTTTATTGTAGTAGTGGAGTTTCAATAGATATCTAAGGGAAGTTGTCTCTTTAATTTGGAGATATATGTCAGCCAATGGGAGATGATCAACATCTAGGTGAGGGGTTTGCAGGGGTTTCTCATTTAGAATGCTCTGGGAAACCATAATTTGGTTTGTTCTATTGAATGATTGTTTATCTGGCTTAAGAAGGAAGCCCAGGACTTCTGGAACAGTGGGAAGGGTGAATATAGTATGGAGAAAAGGGTTTCTTCGGATGCATAGTAGGTTTCTTTAGTTTGGTAAGGTTTTTAATTAATTTAATTAATTAACCTTTTATAATTACTGTGCAAAGCTTAAGTAAAACTTCGTTCTAGTTTTATTCAATAATACTTGGAAAAATGGAGTTTTGGTGTGCAGTCAGGGTTCTGTGGTACCAACAAAGGTTTCTCAGACATCAATTGCCTGTGTGCTACTTGAAACTTGAAGTCTGTCATATCTTCTAGTTGCAGGTGAGGTTAAAATGGTTGAGCAGAGCTTCAGGGTTCATAATTGATCTACAAAGGTTGTTCGCAACAAAATAATGACAAAAAGGGTAAAAGGGTAGCTTTTTGGCTTTTATCCAACAATGGTTAACATTTGGGAGTGAGATTAAAGTATGAACAGTGGGCAGTTTCATCCTATGCAGGGAGGCGATTTTGTGGCATATTGCACCACTTTTCAGTGAAAGGAGGTATTTTTCTGAAAGCACGTGATATAACATGGGGCTGCCACGTAGCCAAAGAAAACTCAAGCAAAATGTGAATCTTGCGTGCTTTTGGGATTTTAACAATCAGACGATGGGAGCGCGCGATATGGATATAGGCTATCGAATCTAGGAGTGTTTGACCAGATGGCTATCACGCGACAGACTTGCGAGGGCAGAGTTGGCGTGTGGTTAGTGGGGCCCAGGGATAAATAATGCAGCGGGTTACATATTTTCAAAGTCTTAGTGAGGGTCAGGGATTTATAAAATGGGGGGTTAATATACATAAAGCGGGACTATAGGTTAGGAAATAACTTATGATAAGGGGGTCTAGTGGGTTTTTAAGGGAAAAGGGAAAACAATAAGGGGAAAATGATTTTTAACGGGTAATGTCTAGGGAAAAGTGTAAAATCAAGGGGAAATAGAGTTAAAATGAAGTGAAAGGGTTTTTACAATGGGAATCTGTTAAAATGAGAGGAAATGAAAGGGAAGGGTCCTTTGGAATCAAGAAGGGGAAATTAGTGAATGAAAAGTAATGAAGGGGAAATGGAGGGAAACTTAGATATGTAAGGGTTTCAGTGAAATGAGGGGAAATTAGTGAATGAACTTTAGTATTTAGGCTTAAAATCATGGGGAAATTAGTGAAATAACTTTAGTATTTAGGCTTAAAATCATGTAGAACTTGTTTAGGGTAAATACCCAAAGTACTACACAACTTTTTTGAATGTCCTCTTTCCTTTGATAGTTCCTCATGCACATGAAACATAGGATTAAGCATAATGAAGGTGCATTTGAGCTTTCAACCTTGTGCACTCGAAAACCTCTTGTACCTACCCTTTATTTACCTTGGAATTTTCTCTTCATTTATTGGTTGCATTTGAGCTTGTTGACCCTTGATTTCTTTTTCTTTGATAAGCAACATATCTAATTCTAACCTTATAACTTCCAAGGGCTCATATTAAACTATTGAGCTCCTTATTATTCTCTACGTAACTACTATTCCACCAAGGTTAAACAGTTGGATGGATCTTCATTCTCTATCTATCAACATGAAATTTAAAGCATGAATGAATCAAGATTAAACTATTTGACCATCATGGATTGTGGAATTTTTGACAAGCTGCACACAATCTTATTTTTACAAGGCAAAGTAAAAAGTAGTGGTATTTTAATTTACATCACTTTCAGAATACATTTTAATCTCTTTTTGGTGGCGTTCATATTTTATTTTCTTTTTGATCCTTTTCTTTTAGTCCTTTGATTTTTCTTTTAGGACTTACCCTCCTTACATTTTTTACTTTTAATATAGGAAAATTTTTTGCAAAAAGCAAATGTATGTACAATATTACAAGACTAATCATAGCCAATTCAAAATTATGAATCCTATTATTATAAGACCCTAACATGAAGATCATATTGGTTTCTTTCTCTGTGTGGAGTTGATCTAGGATATCTAGGAGCATAGGTCTCAGAGAAGATCTTCCTAGAGATGGCTTCATCAAATAGAGACAAGGATCTATAATTTATAGGTATGCCTATTGGCATATTCTTGTGAATTTGAATGTGATTGGGATTGTATATTTTCATTTTATCTCACTTCTTGATTCACACACATCATCTAGGAAATCTCTGGGAAAATCTTGCTCGGATTAAAGTAACTTGCTACTGTAGGCGAAATTGTCTTTTAAACACCTTGCAATGTATGTGTTTTTGCAAGAAGGAAATATAAGCTCGGTTAGATTTATTTCACCTTGCAATGCTTGTGTTTATGTTAAAAACAAATGTAGCAACACACATTAGATTTGTTTTATCTCGTAATTCTTGTGTTTATGTTAGAAATAAATATAGTGTGGGATATAATTATTTTACCTTACAATTCTTGTATTTGTGCTAAAAGGAATCTATCATGCTCTAGATTTTTTTTACCTTGCAATACTTGTGTTTCTACTAGAAAAAGGTCTAAGACATGCTATATTTATTTTACCTTGTAATTCTTATGTTTGTTCTAAAACTATCTAATGTGTGTTGGATTATTTTACCTTCGATTGCTTGTGTTTATGCTAAAAAGAAATCTACCATGTGTTAGATTGATTTTACCCTGCAATGGTTTTGTTTGTGCTAGAAACAAATCTAGTGTGGGATACACTTGTTTTACCTTATAATGCTTGTGTTTGTGCTAGACCAAATCTAGCATGTGCTTGATTTGGTTTATCTTTAAAAGTTTGCGTTTTTTCTACAAGAAAATCCAGCATGTGCTAGATTTATTTTACCTTAAAATTATTGTGTTTGTTCAATAGAGAAATCTAACACATACTAGATTTATTTTACCTTGCAATTCTTGTATTTGTGCAAGAATGAAATCTTTTTATAACGCATTAGATATAATTTATAATGTATTATATATAATATATAAAACCATCATACTAGCTGAAGGAGGCATTGCTTGTGTATCACTTGTTTTCCATTTTCCCTTCACTACTTTACCTGGAATTGCTGATATACTTAATTCCACAATCTCCAAAAATAATTGTAGTAAACATGAAATATTAAATATTAAATAACCTCTTAATACTTTATTTACATTTATATACACTTGAATAGAAAAGAACATATGCTATGCAATATTACTAACAAACATAATGACCTATAGAAATTCATTTGGCTTGAAATTACAATGTGTGTTTATGATAAAAGGAAATCTAAGACGTGTTATTTTTATTTTTATTTTCAGTGTTGGTGTTTATGCTACGAACAAATCTACCATGTGCTAGCTTTGTTTCTAGGCCTGCAATTCTTTTCCTCTTGTGCTAAAAAGGTGCACTAGATTTATTTTACCTTGCAATGCCTGTTTGTGTAGGAAAAACATCTAGAATGCACTAGATTTGTTTTACCTTGCAATTCTTTTGTTGTGCCAGAAACAAGTCTAGCATGGGTTAGATTTGTTTTACCTTGCAATGTTTATGTTTGTGCTAGAAACAAGTCTGGCACATGCACGATTTCTTTTACCTTGCAATGCCTGTATTTATGATGGAAAAAAAATTAACACATGCTATATTTGTTTTATCTTGCAATACTTGTGTTTGCATCTTTTTTTCCCTGCAATTCTCTTTTGTTTTGCCTTGTGGTAGATTTGTTTTACTAAAAAATGCTTATTTCTGCTAGCAAGAAATCAAGGGGGAAGTAGATTCATTTGACCCTACAATGCTTGTATTTGTGCTATAAATAAATATAGCACACGCTAGATTTTTGTTACTCGAAAACACATTTGTTTGTGCTAAAAGTAAATCCAATGCGTGCTAAATATTTTTATCCTACAACAATTTTTCTTTTGTGATATAAACAAATCTAGTGTGCTCTAGATTTGTTTTACCTAATGCTTATTTTTGTGCTAAAAGGAAATCCAACATAAGCTAGTTTCCTTTTTGTGTTTTTGATAGAAAAAATCAAACACATATCAGTTTGCGTTCACCCTACAATGGTGACGTTTGTGATGAAATAAATCTAGCACATGCTAGATTTGTTTTACCTTTCAATTCTTGTGTTTGTGCTAGAAATAAATTCAGCATGGACTAGATTTTTTTTAGCGTAAAATACTTATTTTTGTGCTAAAACTAAGTCTAGTGTGTGTTATATCTATTTTACCTTGCAATTCTAGTGTTTTTTCTAAAAACAAATCTAACACACGCTAGATTTGTTTGACCTTGTAATGCTTGCATTTATGCTAGAAACAAATTTAACACATGCTAGATTTGTTTTACTCTGTAATGATTGTGTTTGTGTTATTTTTCACCCTACAATGATCTTGAATTTTTTCTTACAATATATTTATTTTACTCTATAATTCATATCTTTTTGACTTAGTTTCTGGAGAACCCACAGTAAAAACCATTTCGTCAACGTTTCAAATCTCAACAGGGATCCAACATCAAGACTTCTTGAATGTTGATAGTAGAAGAGCTAAATGGGAGTTTTAAATAGTTATGAGGTGAGTTGATTTAAGGATGAGAAGGTTGACTGTTTGATAATATTTCTTATTATCCTCAGTAATTATTCAAAATTACAATAAAATAATTATTCAAATTTTTATTTTTTTATATTTTTGTTGTAATTTTGAATAATTTTGAATAATTATTGAGGATAATAAGAAATATTATCAAACAACCGACCTTCTCATCCTTAAATCAACTCACCTCATAACTATTTAAAACTCTCATTTAGCTCTTCTACTATCAACATTCAAGAAGTCTTGATGTTGGATCCCTGTTAAGATTTGAAACATTGACGAAATGGTTTTTACTGTGGGTTCTCCAGAAACTATGTCAAAAGATATAAACTACAGAGGTCTAAAATCCATAATTCATATCTTTGTGCTAAAAAAAACTCTAGCAGACACTAGATTTGTTTAACCCTACAATTCTTATGTTTGTGATGTAAAGAAATATAGCACATGCTAAATTTGTTTTACACTACAACACTTTTGTTTGCACTAAAAAAAATCTAGCATGTGTCGTGCAATGATTTTTTGTTTGTGATAAAAATAAATCTAACGCATGCTAGACATTTTTTACCTTGTAATACTTATTTTTTTGTGAGAAGGAAATATAGCAAATATTAATTTCCTTTTACCATGAAATAGCATGTACTAGATTTGTTTCACTCTATATTTCTTGTGTTTCTGCTTGTATAGTTAAGCTAGATTTACTTTACATTGCAATGCTTGTTTTCCTGTTAGTAATATTTCTAGCACATGTTAGATTTGTTTTACCTTGGAAAGCCTATGTCTATGCTAGAAGGAAATATAATAAATGTTATATTTATTTTATTTTTCGACACTAGTGTTTGTGATGTAAATAAATCTATCACTTGCTATATTTGTTTCTGGCCCTGTGATTCTTTTATGTTTGTGCTTAAAACAAATCTGGTGGATTTACCTTGAAATGTTTGTGTTTGTGCTGGAAATAGTCTAACATGCACCATATTTTATTTACCATGGATGCTAACCCTAGATTCTTTCGTTTTTGTTACCTTGCAATGTTTGCATTTTTGGTAGAGACAAATGTAGCCCTTGTTAATTTTCTTTACATTGGTTTTGCTTTTGTTTTACCATGCAATTTTCTCATGTTTTTTCTTACACCACATTTTTTCTACCCTACAATGCTTTGGTTTGTGCATGAAAAAAATCATAAAACAATAAAACTAACCACTACTGAATAAATATATATAGTTGTCACACATGGATGAAAGGAGGAAATTTGGTTAAAGGGTTTATTGGGTGATTTTGGAAAAGAATAAGAAAAGGTGAATATATTCTATGATAGTGAAAGCGTTATCCATTTGGTTAATTGTAAAACCCTCCTCCCACATTTACCCAAGTTAATCGGTCCACTGGGGTAAACATGTGATGAGTGGCTACTATGATGTAATTCAACTCCCCATGTATAGTTAAGGAAGTGGAACCAACCAAATAAAACTAATCTAACCTTCCACACCTACTATAGAACCTTGAGGAGCCAACCAACCTTTCCAAGTGACCAACCCTTGAGAAAAATTGACATTTGAATGATATCGACCCTTAGGCATTCCCATGACAAGTCATGAATGTGACTGAGGCCTTCCAATCACTCCCAAAACAATGCATGCCAATGATTGTGGACTTTTTCAGCCATTTCGAGGCCAACGAAGCCAAACCCTATTCCACTTTTTCAAGGCTAGGTCTCAGGCCACTGCCCAGAACTTCATGAAACTTTCAGAAATGATAAATAACAATGAAATAAGGTTACTAATGCAATCATTGGTACAAGTAATTTATCTAATCCCTAATAACCATGGAAATCATTTTGTCAAACATGTCACAAATATGTAATCTACAAATCATAACAACAGATCTAAGCATAGGGTCTCAAACTTATCGAAGAGTCATAAAGATGCATTGCTTCTCTATCACAATACTTGCATTCTCATATATTAGTTCATATATTCATTGTACATTTATTTTCAGATCAAAACATGATGAGATCCATACATTAAGGTTGTCGTGAAACATACTCACAACCAACATATAACCAACAAAAATAACAAGCATATAACAACCATGTGAATCACATACGAACCAATATATTTACACATTGAATACCAAGGGGAAATAGATCTTATTAATCTATGCATAAGCCAACCAGGTTTGTGAATTCCATGGACCACATAACCATAGATTGGCTAAACAAAATCTTTCTTTCAGCGAATCGCTGACATGCCATATTCCAAGCATGAATTTGGGACTCACAAATAAACCAATCCAAGATTCCTCATGCCTTAGTTCCATTCCCACTAGATCACTAGGCCCTAAACAAGCATGGATTACACTTGATTTCTTGACCTACACTGTGAGGAATTTTTCTGCCTCCTAGTCTCTAAGGTTTACCATATATCCCATCATTCATCCGTCAAAGATTCCTAGACCAGATCGAGACTCCACCTTCTAGGATTTACCATATATCTCAACATAGACCAGTCGAGGATTCTTAGGCCTGATCAATGGTACACACCTCTAGGATTTACTCTATATCCCACCATTCACCAATCAAAGATTCATATGCCCACTGAGATACGCAAAATTTGGATTTACTGTAATCCCACCTTCTCCAGTCTAGGGATTTCGAGGCCTTAAGTTTTTCTTTAGAGATCGCCTCACTCAGTTTCAAAACCATCTGATAATTTACATTAACCAAATAAAAAAGAACCCATCACATCATGGTTATCTGGAAATGGAAATCAGAGGTTGCAAATCACTCTCACACCTCACAAAACCCATGCCAATGACATCAAGAGAACCAAATACTCACATGCATGTACCATGCATGCCAAATATAGCAAGGAAATCACACATTCAAATCGGTACATGCAAGTAATCCCACTGTAGCTACTTGGTCATACTCTACCTTGTTTGATCTTTGCTTCCATTTTCCTTCTTTTTCCTTCCTTTACTTTCCTTGTTCCAATTATATAATGATCCAAGAATTCTCTAAGTATCCAAGAGTGAGAGTGAGAGAGAGAGAGAGAGAGAGAATAGAGAGCTCTGAAAATAAACTGACAAAAGGTAGCAACCGATCCTCATCAGTGTTTTTATTAATTGCCTCTATTTTCTTCATGTTTCCATTATTTTCCTTCCTTTTCATCCTTACATGAAACTTGTGGCCTTTCACCTTCTTTTTCTCCTAATTTCCATTAATTTCATAAATAAATTTCCAAAAATGCCATTTTACGTTTCCAAATATTTTTTCATTCCATTTTCCAATTCCCTTTGCCATAATAAACCAAATGAACACCCAAACCACGATGTCTTCCCAACATTCAACTAGGAATATGTGTCCCATGAGCTAGGTTCTTATTTTTCCTTTATCAATTTTATTACTTAGGTTTTTTACCACAGCTGTTACACTATTAATCTAGCATATCATGGTAATACCAAGCATATTTCTAATAAATACCACTTTGTGAGATAGGTTATTGATGGACATAGAGAAGCTCTTAAGAAATTCCACACTATAGAAAATCATGCATACGTGTTTATAAACTAGTACTATTAAAAAAGTTAAAATAGTCCTTGACTTCTAATGGTTTACCTAAAAAGGTGATGGATGGGCTTGAGAAATATATTAGGTAAATTGTTTTCAAGGTGTAGATTATTGGAGCTGTGAAAACAATTAGAAGAGGCATAAATTTTATAGTAAAAACCAAATTTACCTCAAGTGAAAATTTGGCATCTTATGTAACAATGGAATTTCATATAATTTTAAATACATAATATATCTATGTTGGCCTGAAAGGCATATGTAATTTAATTTCGCAATGGATTTTGTGGAAATATTACAATATTTATCTTTTAGCAATAGGAATACAATTACTTTTCCCCATGGATGTTTCCTTAGCATATTGTCAAAATTTCACTACATAAATCATTGTCGTGTTGAATGTTGTTCTCTTATTTTGTTTTATCATTTCCATTATTTCTTCCTAACTAATTTGTGCTGCAAATTCATATGAATTTGTGGGCTTAATCTTGCTCAACAATTATTGCATCATTTACATGGTATATATAATCCCTAATTAAGTATTTGAAAAATCTATTAAGCATTGTTTCTATTTTTTATGATATATTAGCTTACATGACAAGTCTTGGGAAAATTGCTTGTGCATGCTTTCATTTTTACAATATACAAGGCTCTCAATGTGATATGTAATTAAGAAGGGAACATAATGAAATAGAAATTTATAACAAAATAAAAGGGATATACTAAAACTTGAATTTCATATGTGTTGTGAGCAATTTTGGTTTTTTTGTGTTGGTTGTTTTGAGTCGATGCTTATCATGCTTGGTGTTGGATTCACATTTTTCTATTACATCCACTTGGCTTGTCAAAACCACACTAATTCTAAGAAGACAATGTTACATACAGTAGTTCTCTAGCTATGTTGATAAACGTGAAATCAATTGATCATTAATACAAGCATACATGTATATAAAATCAAATATTCCCACTCACACTTATGGAAGTCATAAGAGTGAGTTTAACTACACATAAATATTACATCATATTGAAAAATGCAAAAAAAATAATAAAATAAAAAAAACAAATAAACATGGTCCTATTAATATATGTTCCTGGCCATGATCTCTTAATGAAATCCACTGAGCTTAAGGTATGTTATTTCAATCTCAACATATAGAGACATGACTTTCCCTACATTTCCACTTGAATTATTGAACATTTTTGCTACATTTTATGTGCCTTATGTCCCATCCAATTAGGTTTTGACATGAATCATTTTTCTATTGAAAATTGTAACCACTTCTTTATTGCAAATTGTAACTTTTATAGTAGTTCCTACACTTCACTTGTTACACAATATTTCCATTTTGGTATCCATGTCATACACTTTGAAGGCCTCGATATCCTCCTATATACTTTTATATGACAAAGTTGGGCCTCATTTTTCTCTCTCTTCATCCAACTTCTGACCATATCTTGAGAAGGATCCTAAAAATATTTATATCCTTTTACAATTGCATATGGTTATTGTCCCAAATTCCTTGGTTCCTACTACTATGTTAACGATAATGATGTTACAAAGTTGGGCCTCATTATTCTCTTTGTTCATAGAACTTTTGGCCATATCTTGAGAAGGATCATAAAAGAAATTATATTAATTTACAATTGCATATGATTACTCTCACAAATTCCTTGGTGCCTACTACTATGCTAAAGTTTTCTTATTTTTTCCAATATTGTGAGTTTTTTACTAGGGTTGACAAATTAGTGATAATGATATTTTCATGTATGCATTTAACTTTGAATTAATATATGTGCTCTTTATCATTCTAGAAAATATATCTACATGTACATATTGTTAAATTCTTGGATATTCACAAAAATATATAGTCTCATTATCATAATTAATTTTTTCATAGGATTCTTCCATAGTTTCTCAATGGGGACAAATGATGATATTTATATCCTTTTACAATTTCATATGACTATTGTCCCAAATTGCTTGGTGCCTACTACTATGTTAATGATAATGATGTAAGAAATTTGGGCCTCATTATTCTCTCTGTTCATCCAACTTTTGGCCATATCTTGAGAAGAACCCTGAAATTTTTTATATCAATTTACAATTGCATATGATTATTGCCACAAATTCCTTGGTGCCTACTATTATGCTAATGTTTTCCTATTTTCTCCAATATTATGAGTTTTTTACTAGGGTTGATAGATTAGTGATAATGATATTTCATGGTTGCATTTAACTTTGAATTAATGTTGGCTTGATGGGGCCTAACCCAGGTTCAAAGTTAGTTGCACCAACCAACAAACCCTAAAATGTTGACCCTTTCGGCAGAAAACCCATGTAGCGCAGGCTACAGTCTCACCCAAACCAGTATTGGGCAATGACAGAACTAGGTTTATGTATCCATAGTCCTATGTGATAGGTCCCTATGGTTCCTAGGGCTTGTTTCTATTTTTGTGAACCCTAACCCTTCCAAAACAAATAACTACAGTAATTTACTTAAACAACTTCTAGATCTTCGCAAAGGCCTTTAATCATTCATAACATGTATAAATAGTATTGATATGCTATTTTCATGCACAAGATAAGCATTAATTCATATAAAGTGCAACACATAGTAAAAATATAGAAAACTACGGAAGTAGGAATAAATACACCGACGCACAAGAATTGGATCAAACCAGTCTTTATTAGATGTAATCGTTCATATTTAGACTCTTTTTCCTGCATACTCAACTGTAGGGGCCTACACACTCATACTGCGGACTTACCAAGGTCTCCACGCACTCAACTGTAGGAGCCTTCCCCTTCACCTAAGTACAGGAAACACACCTTTCCTGCCTTCGCTTACTTGCCTTTACAAAGATTCCTATCTATCTTATTCTTATGTAAACTCACTATAAATCTTCTATTTATAGATTTTCTTTTACAATACCATGATTCACGGACCATGGGCGGGTCTCAAAACCTTCCTATGACCTACCCACCTAAGGGACTAAATCCCCTTCGACTTTGACTATCTTCATGCTCCTCTTTCATATTTCGTGGAGACTTTACATATTTACAAAAAGAAATTACAAAATTTACCTTAAAGACCCCTTCCCAATAGGCCCCCAATGCAATTTGGTGACTTGTCCTTGAGTCACTCAGTTGGCACTGCAATATTGTCTTGGATTTCGCAGAACTCAATCTTCAGAACCTACAAATTTGTTGTGCCCTCCATAGTTTCCTAATGTACTTCCTTGAAAAGCTTCTCTAGAGTAGGGCCTTCCACCGCGAGGCACATTGTCTTTTGTATCTACTTGATGTCGTTTAACTTATTATGAACTGACAAAGTGAGATGGTTGTCTTCCTCTGTCCAAGGGTGTGTTCTAGCCCTTAGGATGGCCTCTTTCTAGTGCAACTCTTCAATTTTCGTTTGCCTATAATTTCCTTCCTATAGTCACACGAACTATTGTACTTGCGCCAAAGTGCATGCAGTTGACCTCATTTCATCAAATTGATGATGCTTTTACCTAAGGTTTGTGCCGATCTTTTGCAGAGTGGGGTCCTCCTGCAGAGATGCCCAAACCTCCATGGCTTGCCCAAATAATTCGATGCAGTCCTTGAATGATGCATCTAATGTGGCCATTCCTTCCTTGATCATTGCTTTGTGCTGCTCTCAGACCTCCAACGGAGTGGTTGGCTAGAGCTTTAGTTGCAGCTCCAAAATCTACAGTTGTAGTTCAAATCAGGCTTGGCCGATTTCATCCTTTGTTTCCATGACTGTCGCAACCAACTTCTATATGTTCTTTGTTGATTATGCTTCTACTGGAATATTGAGTTCAGGCAACACATTACATGCCTATGTAATCGTTGCTACAAAGTGTTGGCTGCACATGGGAATTTATTCTTTTTCTTTCAACGCCTGTGCCTTTTCTGCGAAGATCTACTAGTTGTCAGTCTTGACTTCAGTAATGACCAGCAATATGTGCTGCTTCCTAACCCTCAACTCATCGAATATGCCTTGGTGTAATTCATGGAGAGTTTAGATAGGGAGAACTATGAGATTGACACCCAGATCCTTGATCTGTGAAATTTTGGCGCTCGCTTCTTTTGATTTGGCACTCAAGGTCCCATCTAGAAGTTGAGTCACTCAAAGATATTGAGTTTGAACTATATCTAGGACTGTCACACTGGCTTGCAACAGGCTCATCTGAATCCTTCTTTCCTAACTAATGCTCGCTTGATATTGTCCCATCTAGAGCTACAAATCGCGCAAATCCTTTTGCACATTTCCCAGCGCCTACTGGTACTACTGCTCGAATTGCACCCATAAATCTATTTTTGTGTCAGGGACCTTGTCACCAAACATGTCCAAGTCCCCCTCAGTGAGGACTAGCAGATCCATCTAGGAGAATCTAGTGGACTTCTTCTTCTTTCAAGGTCTTGAAGATTTCTAAGTTGGTCATTTCTTGACCATAAAGGGGGTGCCCTGCTCTGTATCCCCACCTCCTTCAACATCTGACTTGTCCTGTTCCTTGGTGTGCAGAGAAGAAGACTCCTCAAACTCTATCATTATTTCCTTTTATGTCTGCTCTCTGCCAGCAGTTTCCTTAGCAACAACTTCCTTCTACTATGCAAATTTCTCCCAAGTTACAACCTGCTCTACCTCCTTCTATTTTTGTGTTGCTATGGTTTGTGCGGAGGTGCCTTCGACTTCCTTGTTCTTGTGCCTGGATGTGATGGAACCAACCAGTTCCCTGGCCATTTATTAATGATCTCTTGTACTTTCGCCTCACTCACAAGGTAGGGCAAATTATACCACACCTTCTTTGGATCCTGTCTCGCGTGGATAGGAACATTGTGAAAATCTACCTTTGATTCTGCATAATGCTCCAATTGTTCATATAAAGTAGGTGAAAGCCTCAGCCTTTTGCTGATCACCATGTGAAGATCCATATCTACAAGCACCCAAAACATATTTGTCTCTGTGACCCACGCTGCATCTTTGGTCACCCAAAGCGAAGTGAACTTCGTTGCCTCTAGAAGGTCTTGGTCTTGCAGAGGAAACTAGTTATCCTCCAACATGCTCCATTCTACCAAGACTATTAACAATAGTAATTAGGAATAATGGAATGCCTTTTCATTATCCTGGGATTTGTAATAGTTTGCCATAAAATCTTTACACAGGTACTGCGCCCAGTTGTACTGCACTCCTTCGGCACATTATGTGGCTAATGAAATCACCAGTGCTAGAACCTCATCCGTGTGAAACTTTCGCATGATCTTGTAGGCCAATATCTGCATGGTGAATTGCACCTCTTTGTCGAAAATGTTGCGGATGGAATATCCACGTGACTTATTCACCAATCCAAACTTGCTCTTCATTTTATCAACAAGTTTCTTCTCTTTTATTTTCCTCCAAATTCCTCTGATGGATCTACTCCTTGATAGGGAAGCATGGTAACTTGGTGTATGAGCATGTCTGTACTAGGGATGGGTTCTCCTAGCTAGAGACACCCATCATGCACTAGGGTGAGAAATTGCCTAACACACATGGTTTTAATGATCGTTAGGCTGAAATACGACATCCATAGCATGTTCAGCAAGCCCTCTTTCTCAACTCCCACAACCCACTTCATCGACTCCAATGATGTTACTCTGGTTTCCTCATAGTAAATTTTCACCAAATATTTATTTTGCACAAGCCGAGGGAACTTCTCATGGTCTTCTAAGTCTCAATCCTCTAGCTTGAGCAATGGAATGCACCCAAATAGCGCACCCTGAAGCACCACCTTCTCTGGCAACAAGGTGTAGAGACCATGAATTTGGAATTGTCAGGATCTTTAGGCACCTTGGCTTTCCCCTTATGCTATGGGATGTACTTCAGGAGAAAATTAATAGGTTCACCCTCTTCGGCATCCATCTCCTCAATGCCTCTAAGAAGTTCCTCATCATCTAAGTCAATGGGCTCATGTGGCTGCTATTTTTTTTTCCATTTTCCCCTTCTGCAAATCTTTGTGGGGATTTTTCATAGTGACTACCTCACTATAACTTGATGTGGCTTCTTCTCCTTTTTATCAGTTGCAAATGGCTTAGGTTGCAGATACCTAGGCACTGAAAATCTCGTAGGAATAGGAGGCAGTGCTTTAGTGGAGGGAGCAGCTTCGGTTGCAGGGTGGGCTGCAGTCATTCTGGCCAAAACGCTCTCACAGAGAAACTCAGGTACGTGAGCCAACACTAGTCATGAAAAGAGCTCTTCCAAGTCTGTATCAGACATACAGTTCATCTCTTAGCACAACACAAGGCATAAAAACTTAAATTCAATTCTCAGGAGAAAAAGTGTTCTAATGTGGGGTGGCATGCCATATTTATAGGTGGATTCGAATTTGCATCCAACTGTTCCCTCCAAATATCTATCATTAATGCATTGTTGGTGGCAGATTTCCAAAGCCTTTCCCCATAAATGTTCCCTCCCCGCTCCTCCTAGCAAAAAATTTTTCCATCCAATCATCCACACTGCATCCAATAGCTACTTTGTGACCAGGCTACATTGTGCCAACTACTGTGGCATAACCCTCGTGGCATAGCTCCCCTCGGGGCCCTTCTTTCTTCCATCACGCAAACTTCTTACCTCATCACTTTAATTTTCGGGCAGTCTAGTTTATAATCCCTTCCTTCCTGGAAAATGCCTGGAGTACTGAGACTATCCTACCATCATATAACCATTGCATAGGGCCGGGATCACCCTTGTACAACTTCAATCAATTTTCATTGACTCTACCTATAAAAAATTCCCCATTTAGCTTCTCGAGATAAACTGTGCCACCATTGGTAATTTCCTTTACCACATAGGGTCCCAACCAATGGATTTGAAACTTTCTATGAAATTTCATAAACTTGTGGTCATATAATAAGACCAAATCATTAACCTTGAAGGTGTGTTGATTTATATGTCAATCGTGGCATGCCTTCTTGTGCTCCTTTTGCACCTATTGGTGAAAGCCTACCAAGAACCAATCCTCTTCCAGCTCCATCAGTTGCACGAGGTGATCCTTCATAGTCTCATGATCAATCATATCGTTCACCGTTGTAATCCATAAACTTGACACAATATATTCCATGTGCATCATAAGCTCCTATCCATAGACCAACGTAAAGGGGTTTTGTCCTGTTAGATTTTTATGGGTAGCTTTATACGCCTAATAGACTGTTGGTAGCTCTGAAACCACTTGTAATAAATCTAACCTTGAAAATAGAAATATGTCCAATACTGCAATTAAACCCAAGATCCAATACAATATAGAAATAGATAAACTTCAAATCTTTATTAATATCAAACCCTTGAGATAAGGTAACACCATACAATCACTCCTTAAGGAAGGAGAACACTCCACAAGGCATATGTTTTCCAATACAATAATCCTTGACATCTCTCAATGGAGAATCTCTAGCCTATATATAGGATTCATACATACAATACCTTGGTCATTACCATGGTTCTCTCAATACCATATATCTAATACAATGGGCTTATCACATCATTCCTAACTACTTGTGGTCCATTACATGATGTAGTTTAACCACTTTATTCATTAACTATGGCCCATCACATTATTACATTATTCCCCGCGGTACCTCCCTCTATACCCCATAATATCCCCCCCAGGCATACTACATTCCATCCCCTTTAAACATGTTTCTTCTCCAAAACATAAGAAGAACACAAATAATAATATCTACTCAAAAAGTAGTCCCCTGGTACCATGCATGTGTATCTAGCCATCCCAAAGACAAGTGATTACTTGATCTAGTCGATGCCTCACTTACTTGAGATGGGAGTTGATCCTGGCAGTTCCTCTATGTTGATGTGTTGTGGATGGATCTTTGCACCTCTCTATTTGTCATGTGGGGGTTGTTGTCCTTGTTGCTAATTCATTACCATCATGTTGGTTTTTCTTGCTGGTTGATGTGGGTAGTGATATGCTGAAGTTTTAACCAATGGTGTATCTTTCTTTAATTCACCACCTAATGGAGCCTAATGGGTATCTGGTACATGTTGTGGCACATGAAATTGTTGCTTATCTTCCAGTATGACTTCAACCATGGACTTCTCATCTGATGTATTAGTACCTGTAACATTTTCTGCTTCAGCCTCCTTGGAATCTACCTATTTATTAATGGAAATGACTTGTAATGTAATTTTATTCTTTTTATACCAAAGCTTCAGGAATTTCATATTGATAGTACCAGCAGGTTCCATCCAAGGGTATCCCAAAACAACATCCACATTAGCCATATATGAAGCATAAAAATCCAAATGCAATACATACTTGTCCATAACAATCTTCAAATCTTTATAAACCTGAACATCCTCATTATCAATCTGTGCATTTTCAATGTGTTTTGTTGGATATTGAATTTTTTTTGCCAAATTAACATTTATAAAATTTTGCTAGCAACTAGGATTTATAGAAACAATGATCTTCTCCTTCTGAATACATCCATGAACCTGTAATAACGAGATACCAATAGAAAATAACCCCACATGTTTCTCATTATCTTGTTTTCTAGCATGAGACCATTTGTCTATAAGGAATTTTTCAAATTCTTCATCAATAAGGCTTAACAACTTCTTACTGTTAAGTGAGCTCCACTATATGGCAACCTCATCTTGAAAAAGAAGCTGTGATAAATATTTCCAATATTTTGGCCATAATGACTTTTGTCTTTTATGAATTCTTCAATAGTAGGACCATTATCGTTCCCTGTAAAAAAATCCTTGTTAGAAGCCATGAAGAGGGTTTTCAAAAAATCACTTACTTTGGCAAAAATTTAAAATGGACACAACTTGATCAATATGGATCAAAATCCTTATTATAACTTGTTTTTGGAAATGGAATGACCATTCTGCATCTTACCATTGGATATAAATCTCTATCTATGGATTATGGAAATTCAGATTCGCTCTATCACTGTCTCGTTGTAAAAAATTCTGAAAAAAAAAAGAGCTAATTTTAAATCAGTGATATCTCCCTCATCCGGACTTCAATTCAACCAACTTGTTTTTTAAAATTGGACAATTTTTCAAGAGGATATCAGATATGCAATTGGTTTCTAAAAATTCCCCATAAAAACTACAAAAATTGACTGGAGATCCACTATCCACAAATTTTCATCAGAAATGTTTTTGCAATGCAACTGATTTTTAAATCAGCAATAGCTCCCTCATCCGGACTCTAATTCGGTCGATTTTTTTTTTGAATTTGGGTATTTGTTTTTAAAGAATCCAGATGTACAATTTTTTTCTAAAAAGTTTGCACTAGAAGTTTCAAATCTGATCTACAAACTTGCCGCCCCAAAAATTCCTACAAGAAATTAAAAAAAAAAAAAATAATCTCTCCTCTTTACCCAAGAAATTGCTTTGTTACCACTCGTAATAGATTTGACCTGCAAATATATGATAAAGAAAATATACCTAGAAATAACAAGAGAGAAATAGATAAACTTCAGAGCTTTATTAATATCAAAACCCTTGAGGTAAGGTAACACCATACAATCACTCCTTAAGGAAGGAGAACACCCTCCACAAGCCATATGCTTGCCAATACAATAATCCTTGAAATTTGTCAATGGGGAGTCTCTAGCCTCTATATAGGCTTAATACATATAATACCATGGGTCATTATCATGAGTCTCTCAATACCATATATCTAATAAAATGGGTTTATCACTTTATTCCTAACTACTTGTGGTCCCTTACATGATGCAGCTTAACCACTTTATTTATTAACTATGGCCCATTTATTTATTACCCTTACATCTCATTATTACCTTGGGTACCTCCCTCTCCACCCCATAATATCCTCCCTAGGTATACTACAATCCTAATCATTTATCTTCATGTTACAAACCTTCGTTAGAGCACTCTCCATAATTTTCTTGAAGGCTTGAACTGTACCATTAGCTTGAGGGTGATAGGGTGTACGTTTCTAGTGATACACTTGGAATTCTTCAAACAGCATGACAATCATTTCATTTAAGAAGTGCGTACCCCTATCGCTCATTAATATCTTAAGACAGCCAAATCGGGACATGATATGCTCAAAGATAAAATTCGCAATGGTAGCTACAATACAGTCCTTTACCGCTGCAATTACACCCATCGCATCAAGTATTCAGTTGCTATAATAATATATCACGCTCTAGTGTTCTTCCCTAGCGGCTGGATCAGACCCACAAAACCAAATGCCCACTTATCAAATGCCTTCAAAGTTATCTATGGATTCAAGGGAAATTCATCCCTTCGTGATGGTGATCCCTTCCTTTGGCAAGCATCGCACACCCTACAATATTCTTTTGCATCCTTATGCATCATTGGCCACGAAAGTCCTATGCACACGATCTTCTATGTGTCACTCTTCCTGCATAGCGGCCTCCTGCTACTCCTCCATGCACTTCTGCAAGAATGCTTGGTCGTTCAAAATTTGGGACATATCGACAGAGTATCTGATCGCAACCCATTTTATATAAGTGCCTAGTGATCATAGAAAAATCAGCGACATGAACCACCAACTCCTTCTTTTGCTGCATAGAATATCCTTCTAGGGCTATGCAAGTTGTTAAAAATTGGATTATATCAGAAAAGTGATCATCTGCAACATGAACAACAAAGAACTACACATCCAACAACCCTTCTTCCAAACTAGTAGGCTCATCACGAGTCTCAATCCGAGAGAGATTATAAAGACCAACATTGAATTGTCTAGGCTTGACAATTACCTCAAAATCATACTCCTGAAAGAGAAATAGTCATCTACGGATATTCCCCCCAACACAGGTTTATTGACCAAGTAGTTTAGAGAAGAATGGTCTGTATACATCTTGATTTATGCACCTAACAGATAGTGTCGAAATTGTTGTAGATTGTACACCATGGCCAGTCCTTTGCGCTTTCTAGTCGAGTAGTTCTTCTCCACCTTAGACAACTTCCTACTCATGAATGCTATACAATGATCAATATCGCCTTCTCCTGGTTGGGTCAGCATGCACTTAGCACATGACAAAAATCATTCACATGCACATGAAACTCCTTTTTCCAATCAGGGAATACCAGAATGAGTGTCGTGACCATTTTATTCTTCAAAATATCTATATTGTTTTGACACTCTTCATCCCAGCAGAATGTCTTGTCTTTCTTCAACGGTTTCTCCATTTGGCATAGTGATTTGCGCATATGCTTTAGTAAACTTTCTATAATATCCTTTATGGCCCAATGCCATGTGTAGTTGTTTTACATTCTTCTGGGCCTCCAAATTGACAATAAATGTTATCTTTGCAGGTTCTACCATCAATCCCTACTTGCAAACCACATGACCTAGAAATATTCTATAAGGAACACAAAAGATGCATTTTTCAAATTCATGGTGAGCTGATGTTTGTGATAAGTGTCCAACATAAGGCACAGATTTGCAACATGGTGCCTTACCAACCCAAATACAGTCCAATCATGAAAGTAAACTTATAAGAATTTGAGGATGAATTCCTTAAAAGCCGCAATTACTACCCATGAGAAGATCACAGGTGTATTCTTCAATCCAAATGGAATTACCATATATTGAAAACATCCCCATTCCATCATGAAAGTGGTCTTTTTGCAATCCTCTGGCAGGATCTTGATCTGATGGTACCCCGAGAACCCATTAGTAAATGAATAGGGTTCCTGCCCTCCAACATTATCCAAGACTTCATCTATAAATGGCGTTGGAAATAGGTCATTAACGCACACATCATTGAGCTTCCTCAGATCTACACATATCTAGATTTTATCCTATTGCTTTTTATCCTAAACTAACATAGGACTTATCCAATATGATTCCTCCATAAGCTCAATGATCCCAACTTATCTTAGCCAACTCCTTGCACACCGTTTCCTTATATCTGGGATTCAAACGGTAGAGTCGTTGTCTTATAGGCCTCATGTCTAGCTTCAAAGTAGTGTTCAACATGCCCAAGTCCCCAACTATCCCCTTCAAATTTGAGAACTTGGTGAGAAACATGTCTCGGTATTCACGCAGCAATTCTGCGACCTTATCAACTGTATCCTTATCCCAGTACTCTCCTATTTTAGCAAACTTCGAGTATGCATCTGATCTAATTTTTACCTTTCTATTCTTCAAATGTTCTTTTATGTCATGGATTTCTTCTTTGGGTCCTTCAACTTCATGTTTCCCCTTAGACTTTAGAATGTTGATATTTCTAGGATCATCTTCTTCTTCTTCTATGGTAACGTTATATCATTCCAGCGCATGGTGCAACTACATATTCCAATATGTTTGAACCCATTCTATAGGGTCCTTACGCATTCTAAATATTGCAACCTTAATTTCTTGGAGTGCTTCATCAATACATTCAAATCCATCCTCAAAGTTGAAGGTTAACAAGAAACTTTCATTGAGGATATCCCACTTGGTTGTTCCATGGTGCAACTCAGTTTCCAGGTGCCAGTTCATCGGAATGGTATCCAAAGTATGACAAAAGATATGCACCCATTCAGGTTGAGATCTTTCTCCCCATGCTTTAGTCCATCATGCCAGATGCTCATGCAGATCATCTTTTCCAATTTGTTTCTCCATCATACAAGTGTTGGCGTACTCGAACCTCAGCTTCATGATTCATCTTTATTCTTTCCAATCAGCGAAGCTATCCTTATGTGTATGCCATCGGCAGGAAGGCGTAGCATGTAGTGCCATATCTAATGCTTGGAATTGATGTTCTTCTGACACCTCCCTTTCAAAATTATCCAAAAATAAATTAACATCATCTAAACCATCATAGTGACGTAGATTTCGTACCTTCGTAGATATGCATATTTGGTCAACATGTTGCAATGAAACAAGGAGATTCATGTAATCTATTATGCCTATGCTCAAGCTCTTCATTGAAATATAAGTACATGAGCTATATTTATCCCACACAATCCATCCATCTGTTGTAGGATTGATCTAGTCCTCATCTCTCATAGTGATCTTATATATTTGATCCAGATCATCCTCTTCTTGATAATTGCGGATTGGTTCTGTGTACCACACACCTTCAGATGGATCTAAGGGAAAAATTAGTCAGAGATATTTTCTTTGAAATATCATTCTTCATTTCTTAAGATTAATGACCACATCCATGTCAAATGGCCAATCAATGCCTAATAGCGCAAGTTAAGGATTACTATTGTCCACTATCTCGATCACTTCAAAATCAGCCAAAGTGCTTGCTCCTTCAATATCCAACTTTACCCCATACAGATGCCCCATACCAATGATTTTCTATTGATTGGTCATATGCAGTTGGATAGGAGGCCACTACAGTGCAAGTTTCCCCATTCTTTCCAAAGTTTGTTTTGGTAGCACATCCGTATTAGATCCTAGATCAAGAATTTCCTGCTCCATTTCATACTCTCTAATTTGTGTTGTTAGCATCATTTCACGACCTGTTTGTTTCTTATTTTTTCCCACTTCTTGTACAATACATTGTTGTGGAGGAGGCTTGATATTACTTGTACATTTAGTAATTAACTCTTGAAGCCCTTATACCACCTTTCTATCTCGTAATAGCTTCATACAATTCTTCAGAAAACTAGCTAATAGTGAAGGATCAACGTCTTATGCTTTGTTGGTTCCACCAGAATTCTCCTAAATTCCTGAGGTAGAGGCCTCAGCGAAGCTATTTTTGGATTCCATAAAGGTTTCTTTAGCCCAGTTTAGATCAAATCCAAATTCTCTCTCTGCGGCCTTGCTTACCCATCCTTCAGTTTTCGGTTCCTTTCCTTTATCTTCTCCCATGGAAATACCACTTCACGTGATTATATTAATGCTAGGCTCTTCCTCACGTGGCTCTACTCTCATCATCTGAATGTTTTGTGTAGGTGTCTACATCTTCTTCTCCTACATCTTGGATATTAGTACCGGACTATCTTCTATTACATGATCAAACTGTTGGAAATACTAGTAGGATTGATGCATTGGGTTCTAATATCCATGCACAAAATGATGAGACTATCCACAATTATAGTGAATTATTTGTCTGCGATCCCTTCCAGCCCCTCCTCCTCATCCTCTTCCTCCGCCCTGGAATCCTCCATGTGCTATACCCACACCCTAATCTTGGGGCCAGTTTTCCATCTGCATTCTATGCGTTAGGGTCCACTCCATCATCATTCAGTAGCTCTGGAAATTGCGCTCATCATACCCAACTAATTTATAGAAAGTACAAAATAATTGTTGCAATGTCTGTACAAACTTCTATAGGAGATGATAGTTATCAGTCACATGCTTCCCAACTATCTGATAGATAGCACACCATAATGGTACTCTCCTAATTTGTCCAACGATGTTTTCCAAATTTAGAGGAACATGACTTTCCCCAATGAGGTAGTTCTCATAAATAGGACAATGGCCCTTATCATGACCCTGGTCCTTACACTTAAGGCACCAAAATTATGCATTCACCTCAGGTTGTGCTTCCTTTCCCTTCTTTAGGCTCCGTAACTCCATATGTTGCCTTGCCAAATATGATTGGATTTGTTGCACTCCCATATTTGTATCCTGCACGAGTGAAGCCTCCAATCTCATGGAAATCTCCAAGGTTTCGGCTTGCGTTCCTATTTTTAGTTAAGACAGTAACAATCTTAGATGAGACAAAATCGAAGCAATGTACGAGTCTTTGTGTTGATCATCTCTGATCTTCATATTATCTTTTTAAATCATACAGTTCAGTATTTAATCGAAATCCCAAGCAGACTCATTTACCCTCTGTTGAGTCTCCTTGAGCTCCGTTACCAAATGAGTCTGATATTTAGGCCTCTTAAACTCACTATTAATCTCTTGCTGAGTTTCCAACATAGTCGCATTGGGCTTACCTGTGAAGAATTTGATGTACCAACTTAGCACCTTATCTTATAGCATTGTGACTAGCTGCACTTTCTTCATATTATCATCAGTTATTTTTTGTGTCGTCTATACAGCATCTACGATGAACCAAAATTGTTTCGAATCTCTGGTTCCCACACCCTTAAACACAGACATCTTCATTGTATTCACCATATTAAATGATGGAATTGGAGGTGGAGGTGGAGGTGTAGGGTGTAAGTGTGTGACCCTGAGGTGGAGGTAGAGGTGGAGTGGATGGATGAGGTATCCCTATGATACCTTGACTCACAAGTTGTAGCACACTTCAAGGTTTTCTCATAATATTACCCTCTTCATTGGTATAAGAAGATCCTAATAGCAGACTGTATTCAAAACCTGATTCTTCATTCCTTGTGAATTTTCTCCCACTTCGCATAGTCCCAAACATCAATTTAAAGGCATAACCCACTATTCGCACAATAGCATCTTAATCCAAGTCTTCAAATATTTCAAGTACTTACTACCTCTAGGCCATTTCAATAACATGTGCTCTATTTCACTATAGCTGGTAGATGAATCGATTAGAAAATCAATTATGAATCCTCCCAGAATATGATCAATCAAGTGGTCGATGACCTACATGATGTTTTTTCCTGAAGCCTCCAAGCGCTTAACTAGTTTTTGGGTCCACATAATAGGGTATTGGGAGAAGAGTGTAGTGCATTGAGTAATGAGGAAGGTTATTTTTTACTCGCATATGTATATGCAGCAAATGGAGGAGCTCACAGAAGTGTGAGGATTTGACAAAAATGTCTAGGCTTGAGGCTTTATGATTTTTTCAATTTGATCCTCTAGGTACATGTGTCCTTTTTATGAGCCGTAATGTTTTTTAAAAGCATGTTTGAGGATTATTTGTTGGTATATGATGCTCTCAGGTATGTATATTGTGCCCTAATTTTATTACATAGAATGCATTTCCTAAGGGCATATTCTTTATAAATGCCTGATTTTTTTAGTTTTTAAATAGAATTTGAAAAGTTAGTTGATTAGGGTTTATGTTGGTGCATTGTTTAAAATTTATCCTTCATGTGGGTGACAACATTTTCTTGTTGAAAACATATGAAATAATAGATTTGTTGTTGAATAATAGATCTGGTGCTAAGATTCTCCATGTCATTCTCCATGTCAGAATATTCTTTTTGTTTTTCTGAATAGATCTACAGTTATGATCCATGGAATTTAAAATTTAGTTATTTCTAAAATCTTCTCTTTGGCTAACTCATTTATTACAGCCATACAATACAAGCACATCCAGAAATGTGCAATGCTAGCTGGGCAAGGCAAGGTCTAGGCTAAGGTAGCCCAGACCTGTCGACAGGCAACTAAAAACATGAGAATTTTGAATTCATGGTGATACTGAGTGTGAACAAGAGTGAACAATCATGTATGCAAACAGCAAGTGTAGGATTTAGAAAACGGGAAAACATGCATGAGTGTGAAGTGAATCACTGCAAGGGTGATCTATGTAAAAAATCAGTGTCCTGCATGCGACAATAGTGAGATGAGAATGAAAACTGAATTGGTGCTTCTAAAATCTAACATGCATCAAAATGACAGCAAGAACTCACTGAAATCAAGTATAAAACACTCATACAAGCCGAAGCACAATAAGAGACAGAAACAAAGTGCAAGACATGCGAAGCGGGCTTACCCCGAAACAGCTGATTTGAATGTGTTGATGACTGCTAGATGTGATGTTGGATGTCAAAGCTGCAAGATCGATGTGAGGAAGGAGATTTTGATCTAGGTGGATGTTGGTGGCCACCCACCTAGCCCATTTGGACCCCCACAACTATCTCTTTCAGTTTTTTCAGTTTCCTAAATTATAGCACATTTTACTAGTTTTAGTAGTTTTTCGGGTCCTGAACTTCCAGAGTTGCTTTGAGGCCCTAAACGACGCCTTTTAGGAAATATAGGGGCAACATGGGTCGATGGACTGATGTTTCCCTACCCAAAGTGGTAGTTCTCAGATAGATATTTCTAACGAGCTATTGTATGCATCAAACAGAGACGTATGCCAAAGTTACGACCCCGGGGAATTGATGTACCAATTTACCCAAACGGGGCCCACAATTTGGCGTTTCATCTTCTAGGGTTAGATTTTGGGATGTGAAGGGTTTTCCATTATTTATCAACAATAAATAGGCCTTCGAGCTTCATTGTAATGTAGTTCAGAGCCATGTAGCTGCCACATCTCTTCTCAGAGATAAGCTACCATTGCTCGAGCTGGTTTATTTCCATTACTGTTTGTAAGCATATTTCAGTATTTTACATTAATGGAATGAAGTATTATTTCCACTGCATATCTGTGTTTATGGTTTTCTCTGTAATTTGTTGTGTTCTTATCTAAGTCTAAATCAGTGGTATCAGAGCGGTTTGCTTTTTCTCGGTTTTTCTTTGCATGTCCCCAATGAGGTCACGATATAAGGAGTTAGGGCTGAACTAGTTGAACCTTTGCAAGACCAGCCTCGCAAATCTCGACGGCCTCCCATGGTGGATGAAAAGAAAGATTAGGGGGCAGGAGATCCTATCAAAATCTTGCTTTAAGAAGCCCTCAAGCGGCAAACGAACGCGATGATGGATAGCTTTGCGTAGATCCTTCAGTAGCTACCCAGAGGTGACGCAACGGCTTCCAACAGCTACTCTAGAAACGCTACACCGTTTAAGGTATAAGTTAATTTTGAAATCCCCATCTTCGAGGGTTAAATAGATGCAGATGTCGTAGATAAATGGTTAAATATACTAGAAGGATATTTTTCTGTTCATGAATTTTCGTGTTGGGAAAAGATTGTTTTCTCTCTTCTCAAAGCAACCCCCCACGTCAAGGACTGGTGGGAAACATACTGCGAGTAGAAGAATGAAAGTATGGGCTCACTATTTTCAACCGCACCCACTTGGGATTCATTCCGAGATGCCATCAAGGAGTGGTAAGTACCTATCAAAAGATATGAGGACAAATACGTCAAATGGACCATGTTGCGGCAAGGATGGGACCAAGATGTGCTTGAGTTCACAAAAACTTTTCACACCCTTTGCACGCAGTTGGGTATCAAAGATTCTGATCTGCATCTAGTACTCAAATATCGTGGCTGCCTACACAGATAAATCAAGGAAGAGATGGAGTTCCTAAACATCTCCTCGCTCGGCACGGCGTACCGATACACTATCAAAATCGAGCAAAAGTTTGAACAGAAGAAGCGAGACTTTGGATCTACAAATCCAAAGCCCAAAGGACAAAGCCAAGGCGGGGTGACCCAAGACAACCCGTCGAAGCTGCAAGAAAATAACAACACCACGAAGCTGAAGAAGGACACAGGAAAGTGGTGTGAGTTCCATAAGATTCCCACTCATAACACAAGTGAGTGTCAGACCAAGCAATCACTCGTGGCCGAGTTGAAGGCTTCCGAATTAGATGCATGTTCTGACCCTAAGCTAGAACCCAACAAGGGGAATGGCAAAGGGAAGTAGATCATTGATGCGGCTCCCAGCGCCACTGTTGCCACCGCCAAGATCCAGAAAAATGAGCCCGAAGATCCAGAGGAGGGGGGACATATTTTCCACTCAAAGATGTGGGTGAAGGGTTTAGCGCTACAATTCATTGTCGACAATGGCAGCCAAAAGAACCTCATTTCAGCAGAGGTCGTGAAGCAGCTAGGCCTACCGACTACATCACACCTGCAGCCGTATAATATCATGTGGCTTCATGAAGGACGAGATCTCAAAGTTCGCTAGTAGTGTTGCCTTACCTACAGCATCAAGCCATTCACAGACGAGGTATTGTGTGATGTTACACCTCTGGATGTTTGTGATGTACTATTAGCCCAGCCATACTTGTGGAGGCAACATGCTGTGTATGAGTCAATGCCTTGCGATGTTCTTATTTCTTTGGATAATTCATTATACAGGATACCGGAGGTAGCCCCACCTACCACCACCTCTTTGATCACTGCTAAGAAAGGAAACAAGCTCATCTCCCAGACCAGGAAATTCATCTGTCTGGTTCACTCCCAAAGTAAGGGGAAGATCGTTGCTACATCCATGACCCCCACAAAGGTTTCCTCCATGCAGCAATAGCAGGAAAGGGATACGATCATGACAGAACACAGGAAAGACTTCTCCTCACCCACAGGGGTACCACACAAGTTTCAGGTGGGTGACAAAGTTTGGTTACATCTGCAGAGAGAACGCCTTACCAGAACCCATCAAAAACTCAAACCACTTCGACATGGTCCTTACACCAGTACCAAGGCTACAGGAAACAATGCTTTGAAGCACAGCATTCCTCCATTCCTTTGCTTGCACCGAGTGTTCAATATGGACTGTCATCGACCATGCTTCCCACCATTTCTGGACACATTAGAGATTACCGAACAGCTCACCAGAGACGCAACTCAGCAGAAGCTTCCTCATCTCAGGGAGGAACTCAACACAATGGGGATCATTGCTTCCTAAGGGGGGAGGAATGATCCAGGTGGATGTCGGTGGCCACCCGCATAGCCCATTTGGACCCCCAGAACTATCACTTTTAGTTTTTTCAGTTTCCTAAATTGTAGCACAGTTTACTATTTTTAGTAGTTTTTTGGGTCTCGAACTTCTGAAGCCGTTTTGAAGCCCTAAGCGACGTTTTTTGGGAAATCAGGGGGAAACATGGGTCCATGGACCCTGGACCCATGTTTCCCTTCCCAAAGTGGTAGTTCTCAGATAGATATTTCTAACGAGCTATTGTACGCGTCAAACAGAGATTGTATGCCAAAGTTACGACCCCGGGAAATTGATGTACCAATTTACCCAAACGGGGCCCACAATTTGGTGTTTCATCTTCTAGGGTTAGGTTTTAGGATGTGAATGGTTTTCCATTGTTTCACAACAATAAATAGGCCTTGAACCTCATTTTAACACAGTTTAGAGGCATGTAGCCGCCACATGTCTTCTTAGAGATAAGCTACCATTGCCCTAGCTGGTTTATTTCCATTACTGTTTGTAAGCATATTTTAGTATTTTACATTAATGGAAGGAAGTATTATTTCCGCTGCATATCTGTTTTTATGGTTATCTCTATAATTTGTTGCGTTCCTATTTAAGTCTAGATCAAATTTGTAGCATTCAGTTCATAAGTTTTGATAAAATTGAGGTTATGACACGCATGCCAATAATCTAGGAAAAGTGACACTTGGTGGGCGTTTTCTACAATTAACATCCAGCTACTAAAAATAGATCCCTAAATATAGGCATGTCTTTGTATTTTTCCTTGGGAACAGAAATCCATGAATGCAAATCAATTTTTCTCGGTCCCAGAGGGAACCGGTCAACCTGAAGGCACATGGATCGGTTTGCAAGCCTGGGATGAAAATTTGTGTAGTTCTTGGGGTAAGTTGGGCTAGTTGTCCCAAAGGGATTGCATAATTTCTGGGGTCAGCAGATGACTGCCTCCCAGAATTACACAATTTAGGGTTTAGCAGCAGTGCTGGGTCAGATTACGCAGTTTTCTAGTGGAATACTTCCTCACTACTCTACGCAATTCTGGAGCCCAGCAGGTTGCTAGGCTGATTTGCGCAATTTATGGAGGGAAAGCTAGTTCCCCTCCATAATTTTGTAATTTTCTGATTGAAGTCTGACAAATTGATTTGCACAATTCTTGAGCTCAGTAGGCTAGCCATCTGATTTGCGCAATTTCTGGAGGGAAGGTTGGTTCCCCTCCAGAATTGCGTAATTTTCTAGGGGAGTTGCTTCGATAGCACATGTTCTAAGTTTGGAAAGATAGCCTATGAGGGGAGCGAAGAAAACTGACATGCACAGGATGACAAGACAGTGAGAAATAGTTGAATCCTATATGCTTGATGATGCAAGATGTGCTACTAAGGATGATTTGTAGGGAGGCTCCAAAATGAAGCTAAGGAAAAATTTTTGAAGGTGTTTGTAGATGCTAAAACACTTGGTGACACACTGGTAGAACTCCAGCTCTCTGAATGGACCTTGTTCGTGAAAAGAAAGTCTAATAACTCTAGAAGTATTTTTCATTTCTCTGTTCGTCTTGGTTTCCACACTTTCTTAATTATAAGATGTACCATCTGCCAAGCCCTTGGTCTGTCGACACACATTCCAAGCCAAGTCAACATAGTTGTTTCGATTTGGGATGAGGGGTATATTGGTTCACAAGTCATATGATCGTCAGAGTTTTAGTTTCATCTCTGGTGTTGCTCCACTTCCAGCAGGCCTGGACATTACCCTAGAAAAGTCACACAATAACACAAGCATCGCTCTGTTGCCAGCGACCCTAGTCAGTAGCCCGGTGAAGTTACTTGCATCACCTATCTATGTAGGAAGCCTTTCTCTTCTTTTTCCTTATTCATTTTTTATTTTTTCGAATTTTTTTCACATTTTCATTTTTTTATTTTCATAACTGTGCGTAGCACTTATTCATTTCAGAGGCAGAAGAGGGATCCCGACTTACTGAGAGAAGAAGAGGTTGTTCCTTTAGAGAAGTAGTTTATATATACCTCTAACGTGCTTGTTAAGGTTTTCTCCATCACCTTACTTGACTAAGATGAGAAGGGTTAACTCCAAAACAGTCGACTAGAGTAGGTGACACTAGTTAGTGCACAAGCGTTATGTTTTCACCAAGGTTCACTTTGAACAGTACATATTTTCCATTGATGTATCATGGACTGAAGACAACAAGTTCTTCAATGCAAAGGCAAGATGATAGATAACCAATTATTGATAACTACACAAGTCCTCTTGTACTTTACCGAGCTTGTTTCGAGAGTTGCACATAGTTTCATGTGAAACTAACCTATGAACATAAACAAGAAAACAAACCAGAAAACAAAGCAAAAAGTAGAATTAAATGCGTAAGTAAAGTGAGTAAGCAAACAAGTAGGCAAACAAACAAACATGCAAAGCGAGTAATCAATCATGAATACAAGAAAACAAACCAAAAGAAAACACTACTCCTACTCCTAAGCTAACGGTGCATGGGCCTAATCATGTGAAGTGATACTTCCAATGCAGCCATAGGCGCATTGGTCAACCCATGTTGATGAAGGCATGGTTCACGAACAAGATAGCTATGTGAACCAATAAAAAAGAAATATATAACAATGAAGACAAACACACTCTGATATTAAAAGCATCCACATAACATAAGTGATTGAAAGTACATGACATGCACTATGTGGACTTGCCATGGTGTTGTGCTATAGTGTGTTCAGATGTTAACTGTATGCATTCTCTTGACTATGACACACAACAAAATGTGAGAAAGGTACACCACTTACGTTGTCGAAGTGTGCTTGCTGTGTAAGATTCCTCCAATGCAAGAGCAATGGGGTCCAGGGAAAATTTTAAGAACCAACCTAAATTTATATGTATAACAAATGGGTGAATCCCCATGATGCATAGGAAAAATGGGAGGAAGTTTTATCAATAATATAATATGTATATATAATTTTTTTGATGAATATCTCACTAGATTATATTATCTTGTAAATTCATGGTGAATCTTTCAGGGAATTATAAAATTTTGTAATATCTTGGCAAATATTTCACTAAATAATAAAACATTGTGAAGTCTTGGTGAATGTTTTGTTATAGTATGAAACTGTATATGATAATAGGAAAACATATTCATTAAAGTGTAATGTACTAACATACATGTTTGGAAAAAAGAAACATAATTTTCTCGTCCTACAAACAATGTTGCAAGTTTCAGCGGCCATGTTTGTCAAGGTTCTTACTGTACACTCTTTCATATCCTTCTATTAGGTTTGATAATATTTCACAACAAAGTTCTTGTAGGTGCTGATCTTGACCACCAGTTCTATCAAGGCAGGAGAGATTAATCTTTTCTCAACCACTTTTTTCAAGCTATCAAATTTCTTTCTTATTCCATAGACTCCAAATGCGAGATCAAAAAAACACATCAAATTTGTTTACCCCAACACACCAACAAGTAGCAAGCCCCAACCATATAATAGAAGAAAGTAGAAGGTATCCCAAAGGCCTCAAGGGGATCTAATGGAAAGAAGTGACCGTTGTCAGAAGCCTTCCAATCAATATATAAATATATAAATGTAGATTTATTATTTTTTTAGCTCGAAATCTTCAATTAAATAATAAAATTTAACTACGTCTCTCCCAATCTAAATTGTTTATTAGCATAATTCACTACCTTCATACATCTTGAATTTTTTAACAACATTGTAACGTGTGGATTAATTTCCATTTTGGCGCACAATCTCCCCCTTTTAGGACAATATGGTGTAGTGGCCCAACCCCTACAGATTATTACAACAAACTAAGAATAACAGAGAAGATGAAAGGTTGTACAAACCACCATATTTTTCAAACAACTAATCCAACATCAGTTCCTTAATTTTTTCATGAAGATATCATATTTAGAACATTTTAAAAATGGTGGGAAATCTCAGTAGTGACTATCTCTCTTCTGCAAGGGTGATGCAGAAAGAGTGATAAGATTTCTTTGTTTTGAATTTTTTTTGTTAAATCAGAAAACCAATATTAATGGAGATATTGGTATTTTTTACTAAATTTTGTGAAGTGACTAAATGTACCTTTAACCATTTTTTTTTTTTTTTTCTAAAGCAAGAGTCATACCTTCGTTATCATTAAATCAGAATAATATTTACATAGAATACAACCATCCACAACGATTCATGGATCTAGCCAAAACTACTTTCTAAGAAATCAAGGGTCTTGAGTTAAGTGTAAAACCCCAACCCCTACCCACAAAATAGCACCACCCTCAAAAGAAAACAATACCAAGGCAACAAATTCTACCCATCAAATCCAGATGGGGGAGAAAGCCTTTAATTTCTGCCATTCGAACTTCTTTCCCAATCCAACTACAGAGGAGGACATCGTTGTGCCAAGACTCCCGCCAGTTAACAGTTTGGACCCACCAATATGCACGTAGGATCCTAACCGTTGATCCTCCCAACTTGATCCAATGGTGGAGGAAAAAATCACGCTACCTAGAAGTCTGCCTTTTAACCATATGGACCCACTGACAAGCCCGATGAATCATAGTTGTAGATCTACCGTTCTTGATCCGACGGCCGAGGGTCATATCGCAGGGAGAAAAAGTATTGTAAGTTAACGTGCGATAAGGGCGGTAAACTAACCCACACCTTGGCCACGTGTAGCACGATGAGTGGGATCGCTCCCAAATCTTAAAAACCACATCGCACCCAAGAGGCACCCGATACACCGAAAACCACTCTACGGGCGGATTTGTGTCTTTGTACAGAGAATTAGGAATATTCCTATCACCACTAGAGCCCAGATTTCGACAGCTCTCGCCTTCTCCTTTGCACCCAATCGTGAGCCCATGTGAAGTAAAACCCCATCCCTCCAACCCGCTACTCAGGCAACAGAATCTGCTAAGCAGTTTAAGAAAGAAGAAAAGTAGGAAAAACTTGCAACTCATAACAAAACCAAATTAATTGGACAGAGCTTCCATGATTTTGTTACAATACACTATCATATCTTTGTCTGCTTGGCTATCGCACTGATCCTTGAGACCATCCTGAGGCAACCCAAGCCAACCCATTGCAACCCTGTTAATGGTACATTTCACTCCTTGATTAGCCAGTAAAGCAGCCAGCTTGTTGGCCTTCCTATGCACATGGTTAGAACTTACCGTGCGTAGGCCTTTGAGGTGGAGCTAGATCCTTTGAAAGAATTGGATCAACCTCTAGTGCTTTGAAACCTTCTCCAGCTTTGAGCCCCAACTAAATCTTTTAACTGTGTTGATAATTAACTCAGAGTCAGCTTCGATAATCACATTTTGCCGATTATCTTGCACCAGGAGTTCTAAGCACTACTCCATAGCCATGGATTTTGTCATGTTGTTTGTAGCCCTGCCCAAATGGCCATGAAAGATGGAAAGGATATTACCAGTATCATCCCTTAACACCCCTCCAAAGCCCGCAGTGCCTGGGTTGCCTTTTGAGGCCCCATCAATGTTATATTTCCAGATGCCCATAGGGGGAGGATGCCAGAAGTCTTGCTTAGTATCCATAGCCTTGACCTTTCTATTCAGGCCTTGTGAAATAAGCCATTGCATGCCCAACTGTCCTAGAATCCTCATGTTAGCATCTAAAGGTGGATTCTTAGGTGTATTTCACACAATGGTACCAACCATCTCCTTAAGGTGTGCCAAGTTTTGCTCAAAAAGACATTGGAAGGGTCATTTTTCATTTTTGAAAATTCTCTTGTTCCTTTCTTTCCAAACATTCCAAATAATGAAGTTGGGCATAAGAGCCCGAGCTGAGCCAAGAATTTCGTAATCTAAGAAATTTTGACTCCAATTGGTTAGGTTATTGAAGATTCTTCCTCTATCCCTATCGCTCTTTTGGAAGATGTTGCCAAAAGAATCCCACATTCTAGAGGTGAAGATATAATTGTTGAGGAGGTGTTCCATGGTTTCTTCTTAGGCCTCATAGAGTTGGCATCTGGAAGGCCCCAGAACACTCCTTTTCCTTATGTTATCCCAAGTCAGAATTTGTTATGATAAACAAGCCACATGAAGAGTTTAATCTTCATCCAACCTTGATGCTTCCATAGATTCTGCCAAATTTTATCCAGATCAAGAGAATCCATCTCAAGGAGTATGTGTTTTGCCTCCTTAATATTGAAGGTGCCCTCATTATTGTTGTCGCACCTTAACTGATCATGCCCCCTTGTCACTAGAATCTTCCTTTGTTCCAACATATACATAAGAGCCTCTACTTTAGCTTTCAAGGGGCTATCTTCCCTGTAAGCCATGTTCCTCCACTTTTTCCATTTTCCTGCATTATTGGTTTGGTCCCAAAAATATTTGACCTTTGATAATCCTATGAATTTTGTCTCTCTTTTGAGGTCCACAAATTCCTTTTTTAGCAGTATTGGTTCTTGTTGCCCTTTATCTTCACAAAAGTGTGCCAGGTCCCCCTCTCTGATTTCCCAGAAGCTATTCTTTTGTACTAAGCCTCTATTCTCCCAAGCCTTGTTCCAGATATATGAGCCCTTTATATTTCCATACATCCTTATATGATCATTAATCTACCAAGTGCTGGCATATGTTTCTGTCCAGATACTAGCCTACTGAGCCTTTGGTTCTTTGAGCCATCTCCACCATAATTTAGCCCCTAAAGCCATGCTTAGAACCTCTGGATCATCCAAACCCAAACCTCTGTGATTTTTGGGTTTGCAAATATTTTCCCAAGCTACTAACACCCATTTCCTTTTTTTCTCCCCTTTACCCCAGAGGAAGTCTCTTTGAATGGTTCTGAATTGTTGTAAGACTCCTTTATGTGTTGGAAGTGCTGAGAGCATGAAAACTGGGATAGATTGTAGAACAACCTTTGTAAGTACCATCCTACCAGCCAACTTTAGAGGTCTGATGGTTCAATTCCTGACTTTATCCTGCATCTTATTAATAATCGGCTCCCATATGCTCTTATGAAGAGGTTTAGTAGTTAGAGGGACTCCCAAATATTTTGAAGATAGAGAATCTCTTTGAAAGCCTAGAATTCTGGAGATATTCCTTTGAATAGCAATATCGGTTTTAAAGAAAAATATCTTAGATTTGAAAATATTAACCTCCATACCTGTGGCCATGGAAAAGTCACTTATAAGTTGTTTGTATGGCAAAGCTTCTTTGACTATACGGACTCCCTGCAACATGCTATCATCCACAAATTGTTGATGATTCAATGTCTGTCCATTCTCAGAAAGTTGAAGACCCTTGATTTTGCCTTCTTCTTTTGCCTGCTTAATCGATCTACCAAGTCCTTCCATCATGAGTATAAATATAAAGGGAGAGAGTGGATCTCCTTGCCTGACGCCTCTTGAGGGAATAAAAATCTCGGAGGAAAAGCAATTTACCAAAATTGAAAAACTAGAGACACTCCTCCTCTTCTATTGTTCCAGGTAAGGAGACCATTGCCTGAATCAATGTCAACCAGCTTCATAGTATCCATAAAAGATTGAAAAGCTAAGGCATCTTTGTTTAGAGTTCTGGTACCCCATTTTTTCTTTGATAGTGATTTGATCATGTTGAAGTCCCCATGCATAATCCATGGTATCTCTACATATCTCTCTCTGAGATCCATAAGAGAATCTAGAAACCTGAGTTTGTTGTCCATTCTCTTAGGGCCATAAAAATTCGTGACCAGATAAGTCTCCCTATCCCCCATAGGTTGAATAACTACTGATAAATAATTTCTAGAAGCCTCAACATCTATTATACCAATATTTAGGGGGTTCCAAAGAGTAAGAATGTCACCTGCTGTATTTTCTGCCTTGACTTCTAGAAACTCAAATCGATTGAGCCATTTGCTAGAAAGTTCTTTTATTTTCTAAATGGAACATTTAGTTTCCTAGATAAAAATGATATCTAGAGCTTCTTGTTTCATTCTATTACTAAGTAATCTTTGCTTCCTTTTACTACCTAGACCCCTGATGTTCCAAGAAGTAAACTTTATCATTAAAGATTTGTGAAAGAGTAACTAGTTAGGTCTTTCATCTTACCTAAATCTATCATTAGCTTTCCACACTCCATCAGTAGCTCATTCTACTTTTTTTTGCCTCTTTTCTTTCCTGGGAATCTAGGTGTTAATCCTGGTGTGTTTTTAATAGATTTCACACCTTGTTTACCTTGGTTTGTTGTGTTACCTTGCTTGTCCACCCCTTTAGCCTGGGTTTTCATTAAGTACAGTTGTTGTACTCTAGAGAACTCTTATTGAGGTAACGATTCTAACCCTCCCATGGTTCCCTGTTTCAAGAATCCTTCCAAATCTAGGTGTGCTCTATCCAGAATTTCCTGAAGTTTGTGGTCCTCCATTTCCATCTCGCTCTGAGTCATTTCCTGGTCCATATCTAGTTCCACATTGCTCATCATAGCCTCTTTATGTATATTATTTTTCTTTGTTTGGTCTTTGTCTTCCTTTGTCTCCTGCTCCTCTGGACTTCCCTCCATTCCCTGATCTACTTTTATCATCTCTTCTTCTTCCTTGAGAACTTGGAACCTGTTCAGCTTAACTTGAAGGCCCTTCTGCTTGATGTTGCTTAAGTCCCCTTTTGCCCCCTTTTCCTCTATGGCTCACTTTTTGAAAGCTTTCCATATCTTTCATTGTGGAAGCTTTTCTCTTATTCTCTATTTTACTAGGAGGGCAATCTCTTAAAAGGTGTCCATGCTCATGGCATCCACGACATCTAAAGGGAATATGTTCATAATCTACTGTTTGCACCCATTATTCATCAAAAACTTCCAAGATCACCTCATCTGGTAGAGCTCTGGAGAGATCCATTTCCACACAAATTCATGCAAAGGAAGCATATTTTCCTCTTCTAGTGGCTTTAGAAGCTTTAACAAATGTCCTAATTTATTACATATGGCTGTTAACGATTCTATTTGCTAGTAATCAAGAGGAAGGGAGTAAAGTCTTACCCAAATCAGAATGGATGTGAAAGTCTCCTTCTCCAGGACAAATTTCATCATCCACAGCCTCGTATAGAAGCCAACAACTACGTAGAAGTAGGGCCCTCCTTCAAACACTCTATCTTTATCCTCAATATTAGTGAAGACCACAATGAAGAATCCTTTTGACCCCAGATGTAGGTCAATGCTCTCTTTTGGTTTCCAATGGTATTTAATCCATGTATGTAAAGCTTTTTCAATGGGCCATACTCCCATGAATTTATAAATGATAACATAAGTCCGCATGTGGTCCTTGTGGGCCTGCAAAGTATGATCATTCAGAACTACTCTAGGTGTAACCACAATTTTGGGTTTACAAGATCCCTTTTGTGCCTTGGTTTTTGCTCCCTTTTCCTTATCATTTTCTTCCTTTTCTTTTGTGCTTTTATTCTCTCGGTCTTTGACTCCCTCCGGCTCTTCTTCCCCGCTCTCTTTCCCTTCTTCAGCAAGACCTCTGACCTCTTCTATTGGCTTCTTACCTCGGCTAGAAACAGCCTGCTTATAGAAGGGAGTGGTGCTCTCTCCTCCACGCCCTTCCATGGAGTTCAACGCTTGTTGCAGACTTTCAACCCTAGCTATTCGTCTTGCTTTCCAGAACCTCCCCTATCAAACAAGCTGCACACAATCATTCATAGCTTTAACCATTCACCTTAAGATGTTTTTTACAATATAATTCCCTAAGTCTATTTAATATCTTCATTATCATAAAAACCAATCTATATCCATCTTAACTCCACATCTACCACTCTTAGAGGGATGAAATATATTTATCCCTCTCAACACTTGGTAGACTTGGAATTAATTGGATCTAAGATGATAGAATTTCCCCTTTACATAGTCTATGCTCACATGAATACCATGGTATTACCATAGGTCAATATCATGGATTATCATAAACCTGGAGCTTAAAAACTACTATTAGTAATTTATAAAAATTAATAAAACTAAGAATTGATTTTCATTTTATTTTTTTATTTTAACCAAGTTAAAATGTTTAAGTGACATTAAATTAAAAGATCCATTTTTACTCTCGATCTACCAAGCCCAGAAAAGGATCAAATATTTTTTCACTCTATGCTAGTTTGCATATCACGATATTTAATCCGTCTTGGGGCTTAGTAGATCCGGAGTAACGATGGATCTATGCTTGTTTAATTCCCCCCTTTAAATAGGCTACATTCCATGTGAATACCATGGGTCAATACCATGTGCCATCTTTATTTTATTAACACTAATATTAGGGTTAATAATGTTTTTTTGCATGGTATTAATAATAATTTGGCCAATGGTATTTGGCCCATAGGCTTCACCTAAATATAACGTGCATTATGCTTGTTTAATTCCCCACTTTAAATAGGCTACATTCCACGTGAATACCATGGGTCAATACCATGTGCCATATTTATTTTTATTAATACTAATATTAGGGTTAATAACGTTTTTTGCATTGTATTAATAATAATTTGGCCAATGGTATTTGGCCCATAGGCTTCACCTAAATATAAAGTACATTTTTTGAGTTTTTGTAAATATAAGGTGACTTATGGAGTATATATATATATATAATATATATATATATATAATATATATATATATATATATATATATAATATATATATATATATATATATATATATATATATATATATAATATTATATATATATATATATTATTTATTACATACCTCATTGTTTATTTATATTTTTTATTGAGTTACCATACCTCTTTTATAAATTTGGTATTTCACCAATAGGATTCACTTAAATAAAACTTTTTCCTTAGCCTTCTTAAATAGAAAGAAGTTTATGTATTAAATATAAAAATAGGTTTTATTTATTTACCATACATTTAGTTTATTTATATTTTTTTTATTTACCATACCTTTGGAGTAAGTATAAAAAGAGGCTTTATTTATTTACCATACCTCCACTTTATTTTTATTTTTATTTATTGGGACCAAATACAACCTCCCAAACTACAAAATGGGTGATTGCAAAAGAATTTAATATTGCATAGCAGAAAATTGACAGATTGTAATGGAATATAACCTCCCAAACCAGGTCAATCAGGTCAAATGAGTCTTTTCATAGTTTATCTGCCCTTTTTTTGGGCTAAAATGAAAAAATAATTATTTTTTAAATAAAAGATGGGCTAAATATATGAAATGGGTGTTTTATAAAAATTTCACCCCTCTAAAATGAAAAACCCCTTAAATGTCGCCTTTGGGCTAAAATTTACCCCTAAAATTTACCATAATGGGGTCGTGTAGCTCGAGTGGAGGAAGCCTAATTTGTGTGTGAGATTGATCTTCAATGCATAGAGATGAGTGATGAGGAGCCCCTAGTGTTTCAACAATTTCCTGATCGGAAGTGAAACCAACCTCAGGATAGCGAGGGCCTAACATAACCATTAGCTCGAGCTGAAGTGCCTCGACAGACTGTAGGGTTTCGACTTCATCGACAGATAGATCAACGTAGAACAATTTCTTAGATATATTAACAATAGTTGAATCAATATCATGATCGGATGAAGAAGTAGAGATATCATGATAACCAAGATCAGAAAATTCAAGATGTTTGTCGACATCCTCATGATTTGATGAATCACACAGTGGCGTAGATGGGAAGCAAGGATGTTCACCCTCTACATTTCCAAAAAAAGCAGATGAAAATTCAATTGGATTTTCAATGAATGATTGGTCCTCTCCGTTGTATCATGATGGGCTAACATATGGTGTGTCTTATGAATGATCAACAATGGGTGCATCCATGGATGGAGATACACATGAAAAATCAGGGATGGAAAAATCATGAAGGATATTAGGAAAAAATGGAGGAGGTATGGACAGATAGGGATGGTCCTCTGCTACTGGTGGATGTTCAAGCTCTCATTCATACTCTTCATGAATTACAATGCATGTTGGTTGTGTGACACCAACACTTTCAATGGCTTGATCCTCGTTCACAACAAGTGTACGGTCCAGAATGGAAGAACACAAGACGATGCCATCCAAGGGATCATTCGAGTATGAGGACAGAGGTTGAGGTACAAAATAAACATGAGAAACCCAATGAATTCACAACCAATCTTGCGCAAAAATCGAAAGGAGTGATGTTGGGAGGATGTGATGCTAAACAAATGTGTGTGCATTCTCTCCCACATCACTTTGTGATGGTGGAGCTATTTGATGGGGAGATGACAGAAACTCGTTAGTGATAGCAACCATGTCCATCCATGATTGTGCAGCTCCATCACCAAAGTATGCTAAGTGGGGCTTCATCTCGAACTTCTTCTTGGGATGGAATTATTTATTACGAGAATATTCGAATCTATCCCAAAGATATGGAAATTTCATCTAGCTTTTTGGAGCTTCAAACTGCAAATCATGGAAGCGTTGCCAAAAATCCATAGGTGATTCATGCGGGGCCTCCCGTTGTTGCAACATTTTTTTGTCAATAGGTTCTAGATCAAAATGATGGAATGTAGATTAAATGAGACCACATAACTACTCAAGTGAGTGCACATTGCTATGAGGCAGATTGCAGCACCACTGTTGTCAGGATTCGTGAAGTGCGTATGCAAATAGCAGGCTCACCTCCTCATTAGAACATTTGTCTACCTTGTCAATCATGGAAAAGAAATCTTGTAAGAACACAGGATAGACCACTTCTCCTTCACCATCATATGTGAATTTGTACAAGAGATCAGAAAACTCCCTCGTGATGTTAAGAGGTTCGGCATGCAAAAAACATCATGGAGGGGTAAGTCTAATGGAATCCATGTTAGATGTGTAAAAGTTCAAAACAGGATGCGAGGAGACAGCTTGTCATTTAGCCTTCCTTCTAGCACCAAAATGTTGACGGTGCTAGACCTACCAACATGTTAGGGGATCTCCCCGTTAAGAAGTCCCTACTAGACCCTAGACCGTTTGTTGTATGAGTCCCAACAGTGGGTCGTATGGTTTCAACTTCACCGCAGTTGCACACAGAGGCAAGTAAGATGTCCCTGTTGGTAGCAAGGGTGTGACATATGCAGCAAGTCAAGGCAGGTGCATGAACAGTTCTAACACATGGAGGGTGAGGTGGGTGCACCTCTTGGGAACCTATGAAAGCACAAAGTTAAGAAGGAAATGCAAGAGAAAAGGTGCATCACAAACTGGAAGGAAAGTAAGCTAGCAATCCAAAGTGATGGTTAAACCAACACATTTCAGTAAGATTCATACATATGTATACAGAAAGAGTCTATACACACACGCATAAGCAAATAGACACATATATCATTTAGAGTAAACAAGATAGCTTAAATACAATATAACATATGCATGAAATGTGTTGGCTCTATTATAATTAGAAGTGAAAATTCCAGTCATAAAATACAACCATGACCAACCACTAGTTCCGGTAATGGAACATTACAATCATTACCGCCTTCTCTTACAAAGAGATATACTAGCTTTTCCTAGTGGAGAAGCCAAGGCTCGTAACAAAACTCATTGAGCTTTCTTTAACTCATTGAGCTTTCTTTAAGATACTCCTATCGAAAGCTTGGCTTACAAAAAGACTCTACAATGAGTTATGAGGTACTATATATAACAAAGGGTGGCGTGACCCTTGATATTCCCCTTTCTAACTGTTCAGCTACATTCATGACTCTTCAACTACTCTATGACTGTTACGTTCAACTATCAAAAGTTGAACTTCCACTTGAAAAGATGTTACATACAATGTGCACATGTAACCATGTGAGACAAAATAGGGTTGAGAAAGCTATGCAAGACATCACTAACACTCGGATAGTTGTGGTAAGACCAACTCTTTGACATCCTTGGGATCATGGAAAATTTTAGGGGCGAATTTTCGCCCCTGGGCTAAATTAAGGGGTTTTATATTTTTATTGGGTGAATATTTTGTATCATAGTACATTGTTACAAATTGCCTCAAATTTATTTTATGAAAAAATTAGGTATGGAGGTTAACTCACCTTATTTTAAGGGAGAGGGTAAAAACATTGAATTTAGCCCTTGAAATTAGGAGTTACAATCTTCCATTCGCCCTCATTTTCAAGAAAATGTATTTATGATAGTTATAAATATAAATATAAATACAATGGAGGTATGGTAAATAAATAAAATCTCTTTTTATACTTACTCCAAAGGTATGGTAAATAAATAAAAATACAAATAAACTAGAGATATGGTAAATAAATAAAACCTCCTTTTTATATTTAGTCCATAACCCTCTTTCTATTTACGAAGGCTCAAAAACAAGGTTTCATTTAAGCGAATCCTATGGGCCAAATACCATATTTATAAAAGAGGTATGGTAAATTAATAAAAATATAAATAAACAAGAGGTATGGTAAATAAATAAAACATTTTTTTATATTTACTCCATATGTCACCTTATATTTATGAACACGCCAAGTGTGTAAATAAATAAACTATAAATAAAGTGGAGGTATGGTAAATAAATAAAACCTCTTTCTATACTTCAAAGATATGGTAAATAAATAAATATATAAATAAACTAGAAGTGTGGTAAATAAATAAAACCTCTTTCTATATTTAGTCCATAACCCTCTTTCTATTTGAGAAGGCTCAAAAAAGAGGTTTTATTTAAATGAATTCTATGGGCCAAATACCATATTTATAAAAGAGGTATGGTAAATTAATAAAAATATAAATAAACGAGAGGTATGACACATGGTATTGACCCATGGTATTCACATGGAATGCAACCTATTTAAAGGGGGAATTAAAATAGCATAGATCCCTCTTTACTCTGGATCAAATATTGTGATATGCAAACTAACATAGAGTGAAAAAATATTTTATCCCTCTGGGGGCGTGGTAGATCAAGAGTAAAAATGGATCTTGTAATTTAATGTCACTTAAGCATTTTAACTTGGTTAAAAAAAATAAAATAAAATAAAAAGAAATTATTAATTTTATTAATTTTATAAATTAATAATAGTAGTTTTTAAGCTCCAGGTTTATGATAACCCATGGTATTGAACCATGGTAATACCATGGTATTCATGTGAGCATAGATCGATTTAAAGGGGATTTTATCAGCTTAGATCTTCAGCTTAGATCCATCTTAATTCTGGGTCTACCAAGTGCTGGGAGGGATAAATAGATTTCATCCCTCTAAGAGTGGTAGATGTGGAGTTAAGATGGATATAGATTGGTTTTTATGATAATGAAGATATTAAATAGACTTAGGAAATTATATTGTAAAAAAAATCTTAACGTGAATGGTTAAAGCTACATTTAGTCACTTCAAAAAATTTAGTAAAAAATACCGATATCTCCATTAATATTGGTTTTTCTGATTTAACAAAAAAAATTCAAAACAATGAAATATTAACTCTTTCTGGATCACCCTTGCAGAAGAGAGATAGTCGCTACCCAGATTTCCCACCATTTTTCAAACATTCTCAATATGATATCTTCATGGAAAAATTAAGGTATTGATCTTGGATTAGTTGTTTGAAAAATATGTCGGTTTGTACAACCTTTCATCTTCTCTACTATTCTTAGTTTGTCGTAATGATCTGTAGGAGTTAGATCACTGCACCATATTGTCCTAAAAGGCGGAGATTGTGCACCAAAAAGGAAATTAATCCACATGTTACAACGTTGTTAAAAATGGTATGAAGGTAGTGAATTATGCTAATAAGAAATTTAGATTGGGAGAGACGTAATTAAATTTTATTATTTAATTGAATATTTCCAATTAAAATAATAATCAATCTACATTTATATATTTATATATTGATTGGAAGGCTTCTGACAATAGTCACTTCTTTCCATTAGATCCCCTTCAGGCCTTTCGGATACCTACTACTTCATTATATTATATTGTTGGGGCTTGCTACTTGTTGGCGTGTTGGGTTAAACAAACTTGATGTGCTCTTTTTTTTTATCTCCCAGTTGGATTCTATGGAATAAGAAAGAAATTTGATAGCTTGGCAAAAGTGGTAGCTTGAAAAAAGTGGTAGAGAAAACATTAATCTCTCCTACCATGACAAACATGGCCACTAAAACTTGCAACATTGTTTGTAGGAAGTGAAAATTATGTTTCTTTTTTCCAAACATGTTTGTTAGTATATTACAGTTTAATGAATATGTTTTATTATTATCATAGATGGTTTCATACTTAACAAAACATTCACCAAGACTTCACAATGTTCTATTGTGCAATGAAATATTTTCTAAGATCTTCCAAGATTTTATAATTCAGTGAAAGATTCACCATGACTTTACAAGATAATATAATCTAGTGAGAGATTTGCCCAAATATCTATATATATATATATATATATATATATATATATATATATTATATATATATATTATAATATAAGGAGAGAGAGAGAGAGAGAGAGAGAGAGAGAGATAATTTCACCTCCCATTTTTCCAATGTATCATGGTGATTTGCCCATTTATTATACATATAAATTTATGGCGGTTCTTAAAATTTTCCCTGCTTGGGATGGTCGATGGTGGTGAACTGATGCAAATCTTTGGTCGTCCGTGATGGTGTCCGTGTACTCAATGGTGACATCTTGTTGAAATCAAACTATTGCCTCCATTGCATCTAAGTACACTGATATGGCTCTTTTTTCCAACTCATCTAATAACATGTGCATCATCATCTTGAGTGCAATTGGACTAGCAACATACTGGTGCATAGTGTGTGCGTTGATCTCCGAGGGTGTGCTAGTGACCATGCACATCAACTTGTCAAAATACATGTTCAGCTCTAGTTGGACTTGCTTCTTGTCTTCGCCTCAACGAGTGTGCCAAATGGGAGAGATCACATGCATGTGCATAATGATATTCATTCTCCTAAATACCCTTACATGCAATAGACAACACTTATCACCTTGTCTACTCCATGCCAGCTGTTGGATGGGTCCATAACCTGTATGGGCACAATTTCATCAGTTTGTGCATGTTGTGCCTCCTACTATACATGTTTCCACTATAACTTCCTCCCTCGTCTATGCAGCTCATTTTCTTCCTTGAGTTACTGCTTCAGCACTTGCAACTCCTTATCTATTTCTCTCTCCACCTTCATGTGGTCCTCTTGTTGCGTCGTTGCATCATAGCCTTAATCTTCAAATTTGATTTCATCACAAGTGGATCTACTTGAAATTGCAACTTTGCTCTGCCTCTACACTGTCAATAACCTTCTTATTGCATGTGTCCCATGCAGGTGTGCTACCATTTATTATTGTTGATGGTGGTACTCGCTATGATGTCGCTACCATTTCATCTTGATATCATTGTCCATGAACAACTTGATGTCTTCATAGATAGGAAAATTCATAGACACTTTATCGACTGGATCCTGGGTTGTGCTTTGAACGTTGTCATCGACTCCGTTCCCCTGCAAGCCATTGTACTTGTGTTGCAAAGAGGTAGAGGAACACTTGTGATACCTGGAGACATAGCAACACTCATCACAAGCAATCTGTCAGATGAAAACCAAAACAAACTAGAGGACTGACATGCAACATACTTGCTTGACTCTCTTTGAATATTCCACAATTTTCACCCGGAGGCTGGGAGACTAACTGCCAAAACAGTAAGGCACAGTCCAAGTTGTTGGGAGGTTGATTGATTGTTGGAACTGCCCAATGCATAGTCCATCTTGGCTTACTGAGGAATAAAACCACACAATGTGAAATTTGAGTCAACAGTAACATGCAAACTGCATTGCGCAGTTTCTAGGGCCAGTAAGTCACTGCCTCCCAAAATTGTGCAATGCAAGCCTGTAGGTTAGTGGTGGGATATATTTGCACAATTTTTGGAGGGAAGACAAAACCTTCACTTCTAGAAATGCACAATGCTATTCTAGCAAGGGAGGCTTTGGGCTACGGCAGCCTAGACCCGCTGATAGGCGATTGAAAAAATGAGAAGTCTGAATGCACAGTGAGACTGAGTGTAAACACGATTGAATGATCATGCCTGCAAGCATCAAGTGTAGGATTCAAAGAATAGGAAAACATTCATGCTTGTGAAGCGAGTCACTGCAAAAATGTGCGTAAGTGAAAAAACAGTGTCATGCATGTGACAACAGATGCGAATGAAAACTGAAACGATGCTTCTACAAGCTAACATACATCAAAACCACAACAAGTTCTCACTAAAAAAAGTAGACAACACTCACACAAGCTGAAACACAAGAATCAACCGAAATGCAACGCAAGACATGCAAAGCGGGCTTACCCCGAAACAGTTGAGTTGAATGTGCTGACAACTCATAGATGCAATGTGGGATGTCAAAGCTGCAAGATAAATGTGAGGAATGAGCTCTGTAGTGTCTGGTTCATAAGTTTTAAAGAAATTGAGGTTAAAATGTGCATGCCACAAATCTAGGAAAAGCGATACCTGGCGGGAAGTTTCTAAAATGAACTTGCATCTAACCTCCAGCTACTAAAAATAGATATCTAAATCTGGGGATGCCTTTTCATGCTGCCTTGGGAACAATAATCCATGCATGAAAATCAGTTTTGCTCAGTCCCAGAGGGACCCAGTCAACCTGAAGGAAGATGCATCGGTTTGTGAGCCTGGGATGAAAATTTACGCAGTTCCTATTCTGAGTTGGGCTAGTTGTCCCAAAGGGATTGCACAATTTCTGGGGTCAATAGGTGACTGCCTCCCAAAATTGCGCAATTTATGGGCTCAACAGCAATGTTGGGTCAGATTATGCAATTTTCTAGCGGAAGACTACCTAATTGCTCTGCGTAATTCTGTAGCCCAATAGACTACCAGGTTTAACTGCACAATTTCTGGAGGGAAGGTTGGATCTCCTCCACAATTGCACAATTTTTTGGGGGAAGAATGACAGGCTGATTTGTGCAATTCTTGAGCATAGCAGGCTAGCCAATTGATTTGCGTAATTTATGGAGGGAAGGTTGGTTCCCCTCTAGAATTGTGCAATTTTCTAGGGGAGTTGCTTGGTTAGCACATGGTCTAAGTCTAGAAAGACAGCCTGTGAGGGGAACGAAGCAAACTAACATGCACAAGATGAAAAGACACTGATAAATAGCTAAAACCTATATGCTTGATGATGCAAGATGTGTTGTTGTGGATGATTGTTAGAGAGGCTCCAAAACAAAGTTAAGGAAAAATTTTGGAGGGTGTTTGTAGTCGCTACAACAATGCCATATTTTAGTATTGATGCTTAATGTATTTCTTGGCATATTAAACATCTTACATATCAATTTCATTTTCATATTTATGTATAAATGTGTTTATTTGGTGTTTTTGTTGCCTTATATGTTTAAAATTTTGGGAAAGTTGATCAATTTTTTCTTTGTTAAGTTTTTCAACGTTCTCTAATCTCTTTTGGTATTCTCCCCACATTCTTGATTATTTATATTTCAAAACCTCGATGATATATTTGATAAGATGATAAATGTAACATAGGTTTGGATTCTCTGATATCATTTATGTTCCACATAACTTCCAAATTGTAGGCTCTTTTATTTTCAATAGTATTTGCGGGAACATGGAAGAACGTGGAAAGTGTGGTTTGTTGTAAAATGACAAGAAGCTCAATTGGGTGGGATGACCAAAAGGATGATTGGGAGTTGGAAGTTGCAGACACTTGTATCTCTTATCTTCCACGCTTTCATGCAAGGATATTGGGTAGGAAGAAGATATTTTTTGGAGGGACTTGTTAGATGCTAATTCTTACTCTTCGAAGGATTGGTGATTGTTGGCTCGTGATTTTGTGTTTTCTTTGATGGATCAACCCACGTTTTTGGAGATTGTTTGACTCATCCAATAAGAATATATGTTTAATATGAATAGTGATATTCCAAGGTCCTTCTAGCAACGAGTGGATTTCTAGACAATTCTTTATCCAAGTACTATGATTCATGTAGTTTGTATTCAATTTTGCATAAAACACATGTCTTAGGCTGAATTTTTAATCTTATGTGGACTTCACCAAATGTTGAGACTCAACACATTTGAAGGTTGCATAGTGTCTGGTTATTGCAGGTTTCCTATATGCTTAGTGCATTTTCCTAGTTAGTGATCTATCAAGGTCTCCCATCCAAAACTTGATTATATAAGAATAAGATTTCAAATGGGCTATACCTCTTCTATATTAAGGTGGAAATTATGAAGAAAATTATTTTGGAGTGCTCTTATGCAGGGTCATTTTAGGATCAAGTTCCACAATGTTAAGAACATAGTCTTCAGGAACATCTATCTTGGAGGGAAGCATTGTTGGTGGATTTCAATTAAGTGATTTTGGATTATCTGGTTGGTATCTAGAATTATTTGAAGTCAATTGATTTTATATTTGGTAGCTCAGTGGAATTGTTATGATCCTCCCCACATAGGTTCAAATCTTGTAAGTTGACAATTTTAATATCTAGAATAGAGTAACTATGTTCCACGCTTAACTAAGTATATATTGTGGGTTGTTTAGGTACCAAAAACCTCTCTTTTTCCTTCAGGCCAAGAGTTAAGGTAACTTTTTGCCCTAGGTGTTCCCTAATGCCCAAGATTTCACTTCGGAAAAATATTGAATTATTTGGGAACTTCAACATTATTTGTTCTTTAAAAACTACATTAAAAATGTGTTTTTTGATAACAAGCTTAGTTCTTTAGCTTATTTTTGTCAATTATGGATTTTGAGGCACATATGAAACTAATGAAAAAAAGGATCATTATTGATTATAGATCTCAATTTTTAGATTATGCTAATTTGGATCAAGGAAGAGGACATAAACATTAATGTATATACCCTTCCATTTTTTTAATATTACTACTAATGTAAATACTTTACATAGATATACAAAGTATCTTTTACGCAATAAATCAAGATTGGAAGGGAAATTCAAATGTAAATTTCTAATTTGATTGCCCCAGGGAGATAATGATTATCAAATCTATTGTTACATCTTCCTATTTTAAAAAATCACAATTCTTATGTGAGTGTATAGAGTCATTTAGGAGATAAATCCATGATTTGTTGTGCAACCAATTACAAACAATTTTATTAACTATGCTAGTCCTAACATGTTTCTTATGGACATGTATCAACCATTATGTATATAATCATACATATGTTCTTCCACCCAAGAGATAATTCACAAGGAACAAGGAGTTGGTTCACCCCAAAATCATGTTTTTCACCACTAGCTTCATTTCTCATCAATCTCTCAACACATCTATGCTTTAATTACAAAGGATTATTCTTTCAGATCAATAAAATTCTTGTATCTGTAGTACTAAACTGAATGATCAGGTCATAGAATGACTTGTGAGATGGGATCAAAATTGGTTGATTGTATAAGGATGGATCTAAAGAAGCATTCCAATTGATACTACGAGGACAAGGGGAAGGAAGGATTCACTAGCGGGGCTCTACCTCAAACCCACATTCTCTTACTTTGTGGTCTTCAATTTGATGGTCTCAGTTGCGTCCAACCAATGAAATGGAAATCATGTGAGGTGATTTGTCAATGTATTTCACCCATAGCTTGAGATCATAGTAGACATAAACCATGCTTTTAAGGTAGTGGATATCCAACATGCATGAGGGTCATTTTATAATTATAGGATGATGTCCATGGGTGGATTTTGATGGCTTGGAGGAGTGATTTTGGCCACCTTACAAATATTTTAGGTTCCAAGTTGTCCATATCACATGAGTGTCATGCCATGTCTCACCATTGCATGTTGGGTGGTTGAATATCAAAAGAAGAGCCCATGGCTTCGTAAGGTAATTTGAGGAAGGTAAGGTAGTTTCATATGTGCCTCCTCACTCCATAATTGACAAAAATAAGCTAAATAAATAACCTTGTTATCAAAAAACACATTTTTAATGTATTTTTCAAAGAACAAACACAATGATGCATGTACATAAAAACAACTATTTCGACTCACACCTATGGAAGTCATAGGTGTGAGTTTCACTACACATAAATATCACATCATATTGAAAAATCCAAAAGAACAATAAATAAATAAATAAAACATGGTCCTATTCTTACATGCTCTTGGCCGTGATCTCTTAATTACATTCATGTATGTTCTTTCAATCTCAACATATAGATATAGGCCCTTCCATACATCTTCACTTGCATTATTGACCATTTGTGCTACATTTGATGTGCCTTATGTCCAATCCCATTAGGTTATGACGTCAAAAACTTCTTTATTGCAAATTTTAACATTCATAGTAGTGCCTACATGTCAAATGTTATAGTAACACTTTATTTCAGTTTTGGTATCCATGTCATACGCTTTGAAGGACTGAAAATCCTCCGATAGACTTCAATGTCACAAACTTGGGCCTCATTCTTCTCTCTCTTCATCAAAATTTTGGCCATATCTTGAGAAGGATCCTAAAAATATTTATATCCCTTTATAATTGCATATGATTATTGTCCAAAATTCATTAGTGCCTACTACTATGGTAATGATAATGATGTCACAAAGTTGGACCTCATTCTTCTCTCTCTTCATCCAACTTCTGGCCATATCTTGAGAAGGATCCTAAAAATATTTATATTGTTTTACAAGCACATATGATTATTGTCACAAATTTCTTGGTGCCTACTACTATGCTAATGTTGTCATAGTTTTCCCAATATTGTGAGTTGTTTTTAACCACGGTTGAAAAATTGGTGAAAATGATATTTTCCTGGCTGCATTTATCTTTGAATTAATATATGTGTTCTTCATCATTCTATAGATTATATCGACATGTACAAATGGATAAATTTTGGGATAAGCACAAAATATAGAATAGTCTCATTATAATAACTAGTTTGTTCATAGGATTCTACCATAGTTCCTCAATGCGACTATAGACCCATGGTAAGATTCAAAGAACAAGAAAAAAATATTTTCGTAGACATAACATGATGATCCATACTTTGGTTTCTATTGATGAAAAATCCATGGAAAACCAATAAATACTTGAGTAAATATACGATGATTTTATAGGTCATTACAATATTGGACACTAGAGTGGTGGTGATTCACCCTCACGCTTTCAATTTATCTCTTGGAGCATTTTTTTAGTTGTGGTTATGTTGAACAAGTAATGATTCCCAAATAATCAACCATAAGTGTGAGAGTGAATCAATCTTAGATGAATAGTAGTGTGTTAATCAAGTGCATAATTTATTCTATGGTGTTTTCTTCAATATCACAAAAATTAGTAGGTTGGATCAATTGAGTGGCATGCCATTGCATGATGTTGGTTGGATAGGTGAGAGTTAAACACACACACAATCAAATAGAATGAGTAGCACAAGTCACATGACATGGCACCATGAAATTTTACCCAACCATGGGGTTTCAATCATATAATCATGGGTGAGGAATATTTCAAACAGACAAAGGAACAAATGCAGATGGGAAAGTTGGGAAGTAGTATTGATGTATAGACAAAGAGTGATAGTGAATTGAGAGGTAAAATTGATGCATGAATGAATGGGTGAAACATGTGAATAGTATAATGCATTGTTTGGGATACTTGTCTAAAAATTGTATCTCTTACATTATGGTGATTAATTTTTTAATTGAGTAAATATTGGTTCAGTAAGTAATTCAAATAATCACATAAATTAATAAACGATGAGAGGCATAGTCTAATTATAGCTTGAACAAAGTGGGAATACTTTTGGGTAGAAATATATTAGTGTCATATGCCAGTAGGTGCATGGTGTACCTTAAACTATGTGGGTATTCCTGGTGTGATGACATTTGGTATTAGAGAATAATCATATTTTTTTGGCTAATAAAATTTTTGGAGATACTAAAAATTGAGACCACCATATGGTAGGTACTTAATTAGATCAAGGATTCTTGATGTAAAATGTTTGTGAGCACACCTGGATGGTTTGTAGCAATGAGGAAGTGATACCAAAATGGATGCTATCTTCATAGTAGAACTTGAGATCAAGTCAAAATTAAGCTTCTTTCATATGCATTGGAGACTTCTTTCTTATGAATACTTATTTCTTATGTTGATTCAATACTTCTTTATCATGCCATTTTTTGGATATTGCAAGTTCCCACAAAATCTACAAAGAGAACCACAATTATGATATTAGTATTATCTATAGTTGCTATAAATATTCCACTAAATTAGTTTGTCACAAATATTACAAGTTTATTCAAAATCTTTGTTAATATGTAGTGTTTCACTTAAGATTCATATTTTATATTACTTTCTTAGTGCGTGAAATGTCAATATCTGTGTGCTTTTGTAAAAGATACTTCATATACATACATAAGGTATTTGCATTAGTAGTAATATTTTAAAAAATGGAAGGGTATATACATTAATTTTTTAGACCCTTTTTCCATTAGTCATATATGTGCTTCCTCACTCCATAATTGACAAAAAAAGCTAAATAACTAACCTTGTTATAAAAAAACACATTTTTATTGTAGTTTTCAAAGAACAAATAATATTGAAATTCCCGAATAATGAAAAATTTTCCAAGTAAAATTTTGTGCATTAGGGACCACCTAGGGGAGGAAATTAGGTTTTATCTTGGCATGAAGGAAAGAGAGGGGTTTTTGGTACCTATCCAACCCACAATATATGCTTATTTAAGAGTGAAACATAGTTACTCTATTCTAGATATTAAACATGTCAAATTACAAGATTTGAATCTAGGCAGGGAGGATCATAACAATTCCACGGAACCACCCGAGATAAACTCAATTGACTTCAAACAATTCTATGTACGAACCAAAGAATCGAAAATCACTTATTTGAAATTCACCAACAATTCTTCCCTCCAAGATATATGTTCTGAAAGACTATGTACTTGTTGTTGTGGAACTTGATCCTAACAAGGTCATGACAAAAGAGCACTCTCGAATAATGTGCTTGATAATTTCCACCTTCGGATAGAAGAGGTATAGCCATTTGAAATATTACTCTTGTTAAATCAATATTTGGGTGGGAGACATTGATAGATTACTAATTAGAAAAACACACAAATCATATAGGAAACTTGGAATAACCAATTTCGTCACCTTGCATTGGGCATAGGAATGTTCTCCTCCCAGGAACTAGCACATTTGTATCTAGACACTCATTCTTTCCGTTGTACCATAGCCATTCTTTTATTCCTTTTCAGGCTCTACAAATATGAAAAATACAAAAGATATTATTATTCCAAAAAGAGTCAGAACGAAACTTTACTTCCATAATTAATCGCAGCAAGATTCAGTTGTGTCGCCCTTCAACAACACACTCAATTCAAGTCAGCTTATGTGTCTTTTACTGAGTGGTTTCCCTTATGTTCAACATCAACTTACATTGACCCTATTGGTGGATTCCTCACCTCTATATAAGCTTTCAGTATTGGTTGGTTTAGAGGGTTTCTGTCATGCACTAGCCACATCTTATGTACACAAGAAACGTGCTTCGGTTTGGTTACTTGATCTTTCTTCACCTGATTCCTTCCATATTATTGGCCTGTGGGTTACACTCATGCTAGATTGATGTAGGATGCCTTAATGCCTACCTTCCAGTAGATCTTTTCCCATCGACTCCGACTTATTTCTCTTGGCATAAGATCTAGAGTCCCTTTTTTAGTACCTTAGGGTTTGCAGTCATTAATGGCAGACATCTCCACTATCGACAATGAGAATACATCAATGTCTTTTGATTGATTGATTCTCTCAAGTGTTCAACTTCAACTCATTTATTCACATTTGTTAGATTTTAATGGGGTACCTTGACTCTCATCATCATTATCAATAAGTTGTCTCGCATTTGTTAGCTATATACATCAATGACCAGTAATCAAATGATTTCTCACATGGTTGACTTCAGCTCATTTATTCCCATATTGTAGAAATGTACCATGGATGTCTGCGAAGACCTCAAGTTGCATCAGTAGTTCATGGTTCACATGTCAGTCCCTCCATTTTACTGCCAATGGCACCATCCACCTTATATGTTGCAGTTCATCACAACAGCATCCTATATGTTGGCACCCGAGTTGCATGCAGTACCATTATTCAACTTTTTAACTTGGTACTTTTGAGGATCAGTTATGTGACTACAGTGATGGATATCTAATTCAGCATCATTGATCATTTCTTCTATATGTTATATTGTGACATGGCCTTGACATGTACTTTTATGGCTATAATCAAATGATCCACTATGTATTTCTCAGTTTCCTTTGTACTTGTATACATGTTGGATCTGCTCTACAATTTATATGTGGACATGATTTACTATCTCTTAGCATGGGTATTCCTTCCTCATAAATGATCTTCCTTTCTGATCTCTTCCACTGGTTTGGTAGGTTGGAATCTGATGATCTCCTCCTAAGTCATGGCATTATTATTTCTATATAATTAATACATTTCATACATCATGTACCCCTTTTGACCTCATATTATAGAAGGCATCTATTACACCATCATTTAAAACCTTTGTATACCCGATGCTCTAAATCATGGCCTTGGGCAACCCTTTCCCTTCAACTTGGTACAAATATTAAAAAATATTATTTTAAATTCCATACACAACTCTGCCCTACAAAAATCATGTGCACATGAAGGTTCAACTATATCCAACCCATGTTTATGATTTTAAAAATGAAAAAAAATAAATATAAAATCCCTATTTTTTGGGTGGGGTTTACTGGTTACACTGGATGCCTACCTATAGGAGACTGTGGCCTAACTGTTTCCCAACTGGGAAACTTTTTTGAGGTCATATAAATGCACCTCATGGGGAAGGCCTAAGTGGAGAGAAATATAGGATATTAATATTATATCAAACTTGTCTATGATCAAATATGATTTATCCCTATGCCTCCTACCCTCCCAGCTATAAGAAACCCTTGTTTGTTAATTGTGATGCCCATCTCCTTTATATGGTATCCATGTGTATGCATTTGAAAAAGGATTGTTGAGGCTTGGGCTACATGGATCTGGAGGAAGGTTTCATTTGGAGTTGTGGACGAATCAAGTTGTATTCTTCCACGTTCTTTGCATTCATCAATAAAGAAGCCATGTCTTGTTCCTGATGTTAAGAACATAATGTTTTAATCTAAATAATGTATGACTTCATGTTTTATACTTATATCCTTATATGATCTAACACTTATATCATGAACATGCTTTCAACTAATGCTCGTGTATATTATTTTATTGAAAGATTTGCAGGCTTTGAAGCATTGGAGGAAGCAGAGAGTTTGGACCCTATGGGAACAACCTCAAACGTAGGATGTTCAGGTAATACCTTTTCTTCCCACTCCAATAGTTTAAGTATTAAGGTTACTTGTTTGTTTGATTCTTATTGATGTATTCCCTATGCTCTGTTGGGGTGCTCAACCCATACCCTAGGGTGTATTATTCCCGTAACATAATTGGTGAATCCACTCGAGAATACTTCTAGTATTTTCTAGTTTGGGTTATTTATTGTTTGATCTAGTTTTTCTTGTTTGGTTTCTTGTCTTTCCAGTATCTCTAACTTATGTGTAACCTGGGAAAATATTCTGATCTTCCGGATCAAACCTAAAGTTTTTATTTTTCCTTGCAGAATTTTATATCACAAGTTTTGTTTTACACCGTAGCATATACACATGCTTTTTTCCAAAGAAACACACATATACGTGTGTTTCCTTGAGAACAGACACGTATACACATGGATCTATCACTACACAGTCACGTATGCCTGGTTTTATTTGATTTTTTCAAATGTTGAGTCTAGTAAAGCGATTTTCCTAATTTTCCTTGCTTCTGTTTAGTGCTTGATTGTCTTGGAATGTCCTCCTTCTAGTTGATTTTCAGTTTCCTGTCTCTCTTTGTGAAAAGAGCTAGTCAACCTAGGGTTTACTTTTTTGTAAGGTGTTGGTTTCTCTGTTTGGGTTCAAGGCTTCTCTTTGAAGTTCTTGGTTGTTCTGAGTCTTTAGAACAGATAATTGGTTTCAATTCATTTATAACCCAACCTTTGCATTAATTTTCCTTGCTTTCCTAAAAGTTAGTGTTGTTGGGTTTTTCTTGGCTTTTGAGAAAGTTTTTCTTGCAATCTTGTAATGCTTTCTTGGTCTTCTTGAATTCTTTCTTGTTTGTTGAAGTTTGTGTGCTTCTATTCATATCATTTCATTTTATTTTTTAGCCTCTTATCACTCTAAGTCTTATCATGCTTGTCATATTTGTGGCTTGTGAAGTTTGAGGTTCTTTATGCTTGAATTTGATATTGAATCCTACAGTAGTTTTTGTTTTCTCGAAAACTTATTGTTTCCTTAAAAAGAAAAAGATAAAAGCATTGTTTTGTTGCCTTTATTTTTATTTTTGGCTTTTTTAATCTCTTTATCATTTTCAGAAAATGTGAATTCTTTTCATTAGGTTGAATTCCCTTCATTTTGGGAAGAGTTTGTGAGTGAATTTGTTGTTCCTCTTGTCAAGTTTGGCCTCTTGATCATTTTGAGATACATATTTGCTTGTTTTTAGAGTATTCTTTTGAATCTTGCATCAAGCATTTAGTTTGCATTAGGATAGTTTCACTGTAAGAATTTTTAGTCCTTTTTGTAGATTTTGAATGTGTGAGTGTGTGTTTTGAAAAAAGAAAAAGAAGCTTTTACTTTGATAGTTTGTTCATAGAACCTTATCGAAACATCAAATGAAAAAATTTGCATGTGCATGTAATCAGGTTTTCTATTGATGTCTTTTGCATCGATAACATCATAAAGTTTCACTTAAATCTTACCCATGACCCAAGAAAATCCATTAAAATCAATCGCTTAATTTAAAATGAACTAGAATTTTTTTGATTTTCGATAGTAACATCAACTAGTCTAGGTCATATTAGGGCATTGGAATAGGTGAGTGGAGAGTTACCTCTCCAAGGCCACTCTAAATTTAAAACATATAAGTTAATTAAAAGAGCGAAATCTAGTGTCATTAAGTTGTCTGGGAAATATCTTCTCTTTTGGGAGTTAAGCATGAGGGCAAGTGAAGGCAAGGAAGAGAGATACCCCCCTCCTACTTGTTGGATCCCAACAGAAGATTGTCTCGCCCAGTTGTGGATATGAATTGGTGACCTTAGTTTCCTTTCTAAGGGACCACATAGGTGACTACAAGGGGGAATATGCATGGTACCTTGGCCATACGTTGTATCATTCTCATTAATACTTCAAGAGGGTGCAATTATGAAGCTTGGGTACTTGCACTGGCAGAGACTTTTTTCTGGGGGTCAACTTAGTTTTTTTTACCTTCATTGGTAAGCTTGGGCCATAATTATCCCAAAATATCTTTGGAAGGTCCTTTACTTCACTTTCCTGTATTTTGTTGTCTGGTCCTCATCATCGGGAGTGGAAATACTTGAAAGTTTCTTAATTGGTTGCATCTTTAAGGACTTTATAATGGGGTGCTCTTTTCCCTTTGTATTTAGTTGGATTTAGCCGGACTTGACTTGTCACTTTTGGACCTTAGATTCTGAGTGATTGACCAACCACTCCACTGGTCTTGAAAGGATTTTGATATTTCTTTTGAAAGTTGTGGAGTTGCCTCCTTAAGGGCAAAGGTTTGATTGTGCATCTCTCTAGAAATTCATTTGTACAATCCTGTAAGGGAAGGATCTATGTATAAGTTGGGTATGGACAATATTCCTATGGAGGCCGACTAAGGGACCCTTCCAAAAGGGGATCCTTGTGATTTTCCTTTCTTTGAAAACGTTGGTACCACCTTGATGGCCACTTTGAATATTCCTGGATTGAGTGGTTGACTACCAGTTTGGTTGTGGTCCACTCTGACTATTCTAAATGTTCTTGAAGATTCTAATATGAATTCTTTATTTCAAGGGCACTATTTGGTAAAATTATAGACTTATAATTTGAGAGAGATAAATAATCAACCAAGGGTAGGTAGCCTTGTGAGATTCTGTTCAAAATATATGCAGCCTAATACTTTAAGTGTTTTTCCAAACAAAACCACACACACACACAACTTCAATATCTCTTTTCCTGATCCACACTTAGTAGCAAAGGCTATGGATGAGATTTAATCATCCCTCTACAACACCTAAAATTGATTATGTTGATCAGAAAAAGATAATGGATCAATCAAACAACAATTCAACCAATTCAACATTTTGCAATGTAAATTAAAGCTTGATCAAATAAATCCAAACATATTCATCAAATAAGCTTCACCATTTAGCCATCATACATGTGCTGCTACAGATAAGAAAAGAGAAAATAAGTTATGTAATAATTATATCAATTCACAAAAATAATTAAAGGAAACACAAATCTGCAACTACTAGAGTTGTGAGTAAAGGGGTCCCTCCCTTACTCACAACCCCTTCAACTACTAAAGGAGTTTACACAATGAGATCGACAAAACATGGAACTTTATATTAATCTGAACAAATATTACGGTAGTACAAAAGTCCGGTATCTCAGCCTCTTCCTTTACAAATGAAACATAAAAGTATTTATACAAGTGCACAGGCATAAACTTGCACGAATTAGGAAAACTAACATATTGCAACTGTTTGGTAATAATAACTGGAAAAGGCAATAAAAGTAGACATGTTGAGATTTATCAATGATTGAAAGCATGGATCAAACTGGTCTCATTGAGTTGTTGGAGCTATTTTCCAATACGGCCATCTTTGAGAGGTGTAAAGATCTAGCTAGTTTTGGTGGCATATTTGAGGCACCAATAGGACAACATCCATGTAAACGGATTTCTTGAAAAAACCCATGTTTTCAATCTCCTTAAGGCCGACTTGAACATATTCAACCATCGAGATCACTGCAGGAAATTAGAGTAGCTATAGGAAATCAACGTATCTACAGGCAATCATGGGTTGTCAGTAGGAAATCATGAAACCAATTTGGAATATGGTTGGTTTGCATAGGATATCGTCATCATTCTTGAATTTTAGATAATTTGATTAGGCAAGTTTAACTTCAAAAATACTCAAGAATAAAATGAAATGATACTTTTTAAAATGATTTGCATACCTTAAAGCTCATTGTTATAGACATATTTGGGCACTACAACCCCAATCATATATGTCCATAAACCAAGAGATTTTGAGACCCTAAAAGTGTTGTTTCATACCCTAAACGAACAAGGTCAGTTGATTACATCATCTCCCAGAAATTCTCCACAAAAAACTGCTCAGAACTGGTCAAAACTGGACCATACAGACTGCTCAGTGCAGAGGGTGCGATGCATCTCACCTGCCACATGAAAAAACTTCAATGCATACTGAAAATCCCTTCTGTAGGGTGCGATGGGCGAGAATAGACAAATGGAAGAGACAGTTTGGAAGGTGGATGATCATGGAATCTTCCAGAAACTTCTCTTGTGACACTTGCCTCTCTGAATTCGCCTAAGGATGAGTAAGAGATCATGAATCTTCAAGTGGAATCAAGAACTATCAGAGAGAAGACACTAATAAAAATCCTAGAAGCTGACTCACCCCCCTACAATCATCTATATATGGATCACTCATCCTAAAGATCGAGAGGCTGGAATCTTGTATCTTGTAAGGAAGTGATGTTAGTTTCCTGGTGGAACATCATAATGTTGGGTGATCTAATCTTTTCATGAGGTGAAGAAGGGCTTTCATGCTGGGAGGATGACACTGGGTCAGATCAATGGGTTGTAATCCTCTCTTCTAATCCTTATATCAATAAAGCTATTCAAGTTTTCCTCCACATTCTTGTACATCTGATAATATACGCATTTGTGTGGTCAATATATATCTGGTTCTATATTGTTTATGATTGTAGATCTCTGCACTTTGAAGGTATTATGCTTCTTTGACTTTACAGGTACTCTTTGAAGTGGAGTAATTAAGGAAGGAGCGGAAAATATCCGTTAGAGGGGAGAAGGAACAAGCAAGGAACCAAGTGAGAGATTGAGGTTGGTATTCTTTGCTCCTCTCCTATCTACTTCTCGTAAAGGGAAACGAAAGTAACTTTAATCTGTTTGTTTCTAAGATAGCTACCCATCTTAGTGGGACTAGCAGCTCTACATAGACACTAGATTTCCCACAAAAAAAATGGTGACTCCGCTAGGGAGCGAATAGCTTGTTTGCTTGTCTATATTTGTTTGCTTTATAAACTTACAGACGAAGCCTAAAGTCAAGCCAACTAGCCTTCGAACTGCATTTGCTATGCAAGTACAAAGTAGATCAATGCTGCTTTAGTCCATCTCTAGGTTTTGTTTATAAACTGAACAATTCATTTGCAAACATCCTAATTTCCCTTGTGGTGGCTCAAGTAGCCTCATTAGATCAGCCCCTGTGATTTGTATTTACTGGCTATCATTAGCTCGGCCTAAATCCCTGAACTGAGCTACAAACTATGACCAAGAACCCAGCTAAAGTCTCGTCCCTAGACCATCGCACCTTCTCTTCTTGGGAATCTGGATGCATCGCACCTCCTGTTTGTAGTAGGTGAGATGCATCGCTCTTTCCCTGTGTTACAGGTGCAATGATCAGATAAGACTTCTTCTGCTTCTAGATTTTGGTTTTTTGTTCACTCCCTTCAGCTTTATTCAGGAGTTTTGGTGTCTGTGATCAGTATACCACTATGGAAACTCCCTTCCTTTGCATGATTTAGCCTCCATTTTACAAAGAACTGTAATTTTTTTTATGTATTGTTCACCATTTACGGTTCTCCTTTACGAAGAAGTAGCGTAATCTAACTGTCGTCTTTTGATTTGGAAGTTTCACAAGTGTCCTTTTCAGTCAAAGAAAAGAATCCTACTGTTCTTGATGGTCGATTGCACTGTTACTCTTGTATTTGATTTGAATTAATAGTTTTTCAAGTGTCGAAAGCAGTTTTCAATTCCCTTTCGTCTTTTGAAGAGAAAATCGTTAGTATTGTCGCTTGAAACGATTCAGATTTTTACTTAGCATTCTTTTTGTCATTCACACATTAAGAAAGCGAAAACAAATACATGCATGTACATTTGCATTTAGGCTGCTTGTTGATTTTGATTTAGCACAGTGCATCTAGTGTGTGCTCTCTGCTCTATGTTGAAAGAATACCGCTTCTCTTTCCTTAGTAGCTAGGATTTTCATTGCAAAAAGAACATTGAACGATTGTTTATCATCTTAGATTGCATTTTAGGAATTGTATATCTACATCACATGGTGAACCTGAAAGGCAAACTTCTTAAGAAAGATCAACTGTAAAATAAATTCAATGAACATAAAAACGCTTTGGAACCTAATGCACAACATTTAGAATTCTAGGCTAGAGACGTATTCCGACGTCGTAAAGCCTGGTAACTATCGATTTCATTGTATGTTGGGTGATTCCTCCTCTTTCAGACGACAAGTGCCAGTATGGACTTGTGCTCCTACGTACCATTGAGTATATATTGGGAGACCACAATAGGCTATTTCCTTTATCCTTAGGAAGTCATTTCTGCCACCCTATCGATCGCAATGCACTGAGCACAACATTCGGGGAGATTGACTGTTGTACCATAATAGGTATTCTACAGTTTTGCAATTGCTTTGGCAATCCCTCTGTCTAGATTTCCATAGTAGTCTCTTTCATTCCTTTTCAGACTCCCTAAAGGAAAACGTCCATCTGAGCACTTTCACTTCAGGCTCATTAAAAATCGAAGGTGACTAGAGTTATCTTTAGCTTTTTCTCAACTCTTCAAAATTGAAAAAGCAAGTTGTGTCAAAGCGTCTAAAATTTATTTTAATCGGAATAATGTTACTATTCCCTCATTGGTCTTAGGTTGAGAAAAATGGAGTCCACCAACCAAGGATTTCCCCTTGGGGGAAATCCTAGTCCTTTCTCCTCTTGGGGAGATGTTGGTGCACCTCATATGGCCACATTGCTCCTCCCAGGACGGACAATTGGCTTGCCAATATGGCTCTTCTCGACCTCTGTCATTCAAACTACCGCGATTCCTGAGCAATCAAGTCAATAACTAGATGATACTAGAGTTACCCCCAACCTTCTACTTCATTTGTTTCTCCCTCCCCTCCTTCCTCTTCGCTTGGTAAGGCTGGTAAAGCTAAAAACCAAGTAGCTGAGAAGAAGAAGAAAGGGAAGGAGAAGGAGAAGGAGAAGATAAAGAAGGAGCCAAAGGAAAAAAGGGGAAACCATGCATCGTCTAGCGAAAATCCACACATTGTACCATCCAAACCAAAATCTCCATGTGTCATTTGCAAAGGGGACCGCTATCATTGAGATTGTCCTTGTATCCCTTGGATCTTAAGGGACTAGTCTCCTCGTTTGCACAATCTGGTGTCATCAACCACTGACGGTCATGTTGAGATTACACCATCAACAAGTGAAAAAGAAGTCTCTGGACAAAAAGGAAAATGCAAATTTCCTTACAAACTATGTGAAGGCAATCATTCCATCCACCATTGTCCCTTCCTGGACGAAGCTAAAAGAGTCTTGGATAACCATCCTACTTCACCACTACAGCTTCCTCCTAGGTACAAGAAACTCTTTTCGAGTTCGTTGCTAGTTGAAAACATGACTGAAATGCCTTTGTGGTCGGTTGAAGCATCTATCATTGAAGATAAACCCTCTGAGTCTACACCAGATGAAAGTCAAAAGGTCGAGGTGGTAGTTGACCTGTTCTTGTCTTCGGAAAGACCATCTTCAGATGATACAATCACCGAAGAGAATGACAACAACACCGTTCAGATTCTTTTCGTAAGTACAGACTCCGATGAACATGGGGGAAATTTACCCATTCCTTTACTGCAGGAAGGAAGTTCATCAATGTCATATCTGGCCATTTATTCGGTCCCACTTCCAAGCAACCTAGTCGTTTCCTTCGATTGGAATTTACTAGGCAGACCCCGTCTACCGTCTAATGTACCATTTCGAATCATTGTACAAGATTATAGAATGGTCATGGTCAGTACGATCATAGATGAAGGGGCTTCTGTGAGTATCCTTTCCTCGACTACTTGGAAAGCACTTGGTTCACCATCGCTTCTGCTTGAGATGCGAAATCTAACAAGCTTCAATAAAGGAACCAGTCAACCATTAGGGATCCTTCCAAGTTTGCCTATAACTTTGAGAGGGAAAACCGTGTATCTGAACGTAATGGTAGTCCTAGGACCTTTAGATTAAAATCTACTCCTTGGGCGTGACTATATTTATAGCATGGGAGCCATTGTCTCCTCACTCTTTCAAGTAATGTGTTTTCCGCATGAAGGTCGAGTGGTCCAGCTCATAGGCCAGCTTTCATTTCCTGGCTCACACATAGCTAATAGTCAAATGCCATCCCCAACTAGTCTTTTCACGCAAGGAATGTCTCATCGATCTCCAGTTCGTCCACGTGAAGAGCACGAGTAATTCGGTGGCCATGACTCAAACCCAGGGGGCATGCACCTTGGTCTGCCTCGGCAAGGAAAATTTGGGTATAGGGTAGGTTTCCGCGAAGGATATATGACTATTCTAACACCCGTCCGTTTAGAAAAATGGGATTAGACTGGAATAAGATTCCCTCGTCAAGGTTAGGTGGTTGGAGCTAGAATCACCTTTATCCAAATGGACTAACCCAGGAATTGTTTCTGTCTGCTATGCGTATGGAAACTATCTTGTAAATGTGATAACTTCCATATGGTAGCCTGGAAACACTATTTCACTATACCTGGGGGCATGCAAACCTTTTTGCATGCAACTGAAGAGCGACCATTTATTTTCTTAGTTTGTAGATTCTCAACCCTTTAAACTCGTAGGATTGGTCGTTCCTAGCTTACATAAAGAAAGGATACAGAAAAGCTTTGAATGGTGCAAGCTCCCTAAAAATGGAATCTATCAATGAGACATCATTATCATACGATTGGCATGAGTAGTTTTTATGCGAAGTTCAAGCTCTTTAAAAATTAAACCTAAGCAATGAGCAAATGTTCCCCTGGAGTTTAAGCTCATTAAAAAATGAACCAACCTCTAGTAAATAACCATTGCGAATGCATTATCATCAACTTCTGAGCCCTGGTCGTGTTCTTACCATCACCTCCACTCTGTTCTAACCGATCATACGCCTCCATTTGATTTTTTACCCTTTTGAGGAACAATTGCGATGAGTGATTCTATTAGCCATCCTTGTGACACTGTCATGATTGGAAAATTCCAAACCTTACCTGGAATTAGCAGCTACCCGAAAATATCACTTATTCCTCAAAAATGAGTCTCCTTTAAGCTCTTTTCATCTGACTCGTAAAATATGAAAAGATTGCCAAGAAATTGGCCTCTCCATCTCGTTAAAGATATTGGAAGTGCTATCCCTCCTCTAGATTTTAATCTTCTTGGACCTGATGGATTATGACACAAAAAGATTGAGCGCTTGTCTTGTTCGGCTTGTTAAACCTATCGAAAATTCATCCCTTTCGTATCATTTTATACTTTTTCGAACCTAAGGGATTATAGAAGAAAAAGAATTACTGGAGTTTCCTTTCCGTCCCTTTTCATACTCTCTAAAATTGAAAAAGGACTGAGTTGTCTTTCTCATTAAACTAGTTAAAACCAATAGTGACAAACTTGTCCATAGATACAAGAACAAGTTTCACTATCACTAGGCTCGTTAAAACATAGCAACGGGTTTTCCCGAAGGGAAAATTATAGAACAACCATATGTTATCCTCCTCAAGCTTGCTAAAAATAAAGAGGTACTGGTCAACAGTGACTAGAGAAAATTGGGAAGAAAACTTGAAGAAACTTTATTAGTAGCGAGTCGCTCTTGAACATGACACTTTCACTCCATCACCATGAGTGAGTCGGGTTGGGTTATTCTGTTCACCGGTCATACTACCATTGGTCCATCATACCATCCATCTTTGGGGTTAACACTACCAATCCATTTCAATGTCGCCGATGTGTTCAAGAGAAGTCAATCAGAGAATTCACCAACCCAGCTTGTGTCTCACTCGCTGCAATACCTTCATGCTTCATTCTTTCATGACCGCCACCCTGAACCTTGTATCATCAGATCATTTTCACCTTCACAAAATAATTTTCTCCGTTCGGTGTCATAGATGTGGGATTCATTAAGGCCCTCCTATGACGGGTCACTTCTTGTCGATGACATCTCATTATCCAAGAAGTCGACCTAGGAACAACCCTTTCAGTACTTTGAAGCTTGAATGCCTTAATGGCAAGTTTCTCACTTCCGGCAACAGGTTTACATCAATGGCCTTCGACCGAAATATTTTGCCTGGTGTTCAACACTAATTCCCATTTTCGCACCCCACGAATTGTACTATAGTACCTTGAGGGTCATCATCATTATCAGTGATTCCTCTTGTGCCTGTTAACAACTTACATCATTGGCTGGTAATCAGGCGATGTCTTTCCATGTTCGACTCCAGAACATTTTTCACATCGATCGACTTGTACTTCAGGCAAAGATTGGACAAGCTTGAAGACCCCGGATCTAGTTTCATCCATTCGAGCTGCGATATATTCAGGAAAATAAAGACATCAAATGTACATAATTGCTGCACAGATGATCATCCAAATCAAAGGATGATGGTTCTATCAGAATCATCAGTCTTCCACACAGACAGTTGTCTATCCTATGTACATGAAAATGAATTTATAAAGCTGAGCATGGGAATGCCCGCCTCAGCTAGATAATGAAAATATTATGAAGATAATGTATTGTATTGTATCTTATTACAGGTTTCCTTCCAGTTTGAAAAACCGCAGATCCTCATGATAAAGCATTTCACCTGACATCAAAGATATACAACCTCATACTTTAGGGGGCAACTGTTATAGACATATTTGGGCACTACAACCCCAATCATATATGTCCATAAACCAAGGGCTTATGAGTCCCTAAAAGTGTTGTTTCATACCCTAAACAAACAAGGTCAACTAATTACATCATCTCTTAGAAGTTCTCCACAGAAAACTACTCAGAACTGGTCAAAACTGGACCATACAGACTGTTCAGTGTAGAGGGTGCGATGCATCTCACCTGCCACATGCAAAAAGTGTGATGCATACTGAAAAGCCCTTTTGTAGGGTGCAATGGGTGAGAATAGACAAATGGCAGAGACAGTTTGCACGGTGGATGATCATGGAATCTTCCAAAAACTTCTACTGTGACACTTGCCTCTCTGAATTCGCCCAGGGATGAGTAAGAGATCATGAATCTCCAAGTGGAATCAAGAACTATCAGAGAGAAGAAACTAATAAAAATCCCAGAAGCTGACTCACCCCCTGCAATCATCTATATATGGATCCCTCATCCCAAAGATCCATAGGTTGGAATTGTAGGTTTTAACCCCGTACAGAAATTACCTTCATACGAATTCTAAATCACAGAAAAATAAACAATGCGAGAGCATAGCACATAAAAAACACATATGCACAGAGATTTTCCCCTAGATCCCAAAACCGGGACTACCAGCTTGATTTTTCATTATATTCCTTTAAATGTTACAATACATATTTATACATGTCGAAGCATCCAAT
>APFE031255094.1:34844-49311 GCA_000404065.3 Pinus taeda | reverse complement strand
ACTCATAGACCATGATCCATATGTCTAAAAATAGACTTTGTGCCAAAAATAGCCTGCGGGACCACTTAGTGAAGGCGAATTCTTTTCACTAAGCTCCATCATCTTGTTGCATTTTCAACAGTGGTTACCTCATGTAACCATTTCTACCATCGTTCTATCTCCTCATTAGAATCGGATGTGCAGGATTTTTTGTGCTCCCATGAGATTCAGCTTTCTGCGGTTGGATTTACCCAGTCCTACTCCTGCGCGGTTATCTTATAGATGCAGTCCAAGTCATCATTGTTATCATAGTCATGCACTGGCTCTGTGTAGCATGATCCTTCTGCAGGGTCTAAAGCTACCACTACGCACAAAGACTTTTTCTCAAAGATCATCTTGCGCTTCTTTAGATTTATCACTCCATTCATCTCAGTGGCCCAATCTATTCCCAATAACGCAGGGTAGGGATTGCTGCCATCAACAATCTCTATTACTTCAAAATCTGCTAGCGTGCTTGCTCCTTCAATATATACCATGATTCCCTATAATATCCCCATAGGTAGGATCTTTTGTTGGTTCACCATCAGCAGTTGAATAGGAGACCATTGCAACCCAAGCCTGCCCATGCACTCCCATGTCTGTTTTGGCAGGACGTTCACATCTAACCCTAGATCCATAATCACTTGGTCAATTTCATATTCCCCAATCTGCACGGTCAATCTCATTTCCCTTCCTGTTCACGTCGTGTGCTTCCTGAGCTTCAAGACTATGCATGGTCCTCCTGGCATGGTCCCAGTGCATCTAGTTATGAGTTCTTGCAGCCCCTTTATAGCCTTGCTTTCGCGCAATAGCTTCATGCATGTCTCCAAGAACGTAGTGAGCATCGATGGGTCCATGTCTGGCTCCAACCTATCTTTACTTCCTGAAGTAGAGGCATTAGTGAAGCTCCTCTTAGCTTCCATGAAGGTCTCCTTAGCACACTCCAAATCAAATTTTGGTTCCTTCATTGGAGCCTTATGAACCCAGGTGCTTTCTTCAGGTTGCTTTCCTTTGTCATCTCCTGTCATAATTCCACTCTGGAGCATGATATTTACATTAGGGTCTTTCTCACTTAGCTTAGACCTCATCATTTGGAGGTTCTAAGTCAAGGGAGGTTGGAGTGCTCCTTTATCGCGTAACCTTGCTATCAGTGTGGGACAATCCTCCATTTCATGATCAAACAACGTACATACAAGCATGATGGTCGCGTTAGATTCATACAATCACGGGCATAATGCCTTGGCCCTCCGCAATTGTAAGATATCAGTTGTCTGCGACCTCTTCCTAGTCCCCCCTCCACCTCAGCCTCATCCATGCCCCTAAAATCTGGTGCATGCCATTCCTGTGTTTTGATCGAGGGCCTATATTTCAGCCTGAACTCTGTAGATAGGAGTTCGATCCATCATTAGTTCATAACTTCTACAGGTGGACTCATCATTTCCTACCAACCTACAAAAATTACAAAACAACTGTTGTGAATTCTGCATATACTTCTGTAATAGATGGCAGTTATTTGTAGCATGATTTCCTCCTATATGACAAATCGCGCACCATAATGTAGTTGCCATGCTTGGTCATGCTTGTGCCTCTGGTCTTAGTGGCATTAGCCCTCCTCCTACAAGGTAATTCACGAACATTGGGCAGTGGTCCTTGTCATGCCCCTGGCCCTTGTATTTTATGCACCATACCTCATTGCACATCTTTAGGTGGGTGTCCTGTCTTGTTTCAAACTATGCATCTCCAGGCACAAGTTTTTCAGCTTTGCGTGAATCTGCTAAACTCCCAAGGTAGGATATTGTATCAAAGTCTCGTGCAATCTCATCATGAACTCCAAAGCCTCAGCTTGAGTGGTTAGCATTTGTTGCGATAGAGCGTTCCGTAAATGAAGCGTTAATGATGCTATAAACCATTTGTTGTGGTGCCCATCTATTAATGTCAAGTTCACTTCGCAAATTGTGCTATTCAGTCTTTGATCCAACTTCCACGAGGTCTCGCCTAGTAGCATTGTGATTTCCTTGAATCTAATGATCAACTGTGCCTCTGACTTTGGCCTGCTAAATTCTTTGTTTAGCATAGCTTGGATATTCGCGATCCCTGCATTCAGATTTTCATTGGAATGCTTAATGTACCAAATGAGCGTGCAATCCTACAGAGCGCTAACCAATGTTGCCTTATTTATATTGTCATTCGTGACACCCTGTGCTTCCCATACATCTTTTATCACGAACCAAAACTAGTCAGGATATTCATTCCCTACTCCCTTGAACACTGGTAGCTTTATTGCGCTTGCCATACTGCTTCATGGTGGTGGTGAGGGTGGAATGGGCAAACACAGGAATGAAGAAGATGAAACTAGTGGTGGTGTGGATGGGGGTGGTATGTGTGAAATTCTCTGCCTTATCAGATTGACCACACTTCTCGACAAAACCTTCGCGAGCTCTTCTTCACCCCCTCACAGAGGTGAAATCAAGGGGCTAGTTTCTAGTTCTGAGCTACCTTTGTTTCTGTAGATTCTCCCGCTCTGCATGGCCCCAAACATCAATTTATTCACATAACCCACTTTTCACACAGTAGCATTCTAATCCAAGTGTTCAAATATTTAAATTACTTACCTCGCAGTCCCTTGAGGAAGTATTGTTCTACCTTGCTATAGCTGACTGAAGTATCTACCACGAATTCGATGATGAATCCTCCTATGATTCGATCGATCCAGTGATCAATAGTGTACACAATCTTATCTTCTGATGCTTCTAGTCTGCGCACCAATTCTGGAGTTCATACAATAGGTTTTTTGAGTTTACACCTTCCTTGGCTATCTGCTAGCTTCGCGATCCACTCATACAACTCAGTGGGGAAGGATGCAAAGAAAATTTCTTGGATCTGTTTCCAGGAAAACTAGTGTCTATTTGATTTGCTAGTCCCACTAAGATGGGTAGCTATCTTAGAAGAAAACAATTCAAAGCAACTTATGCTTTCATTTATGTATGGTAGATAAGAGAGAAGTAGAGAACACCGACCTTAATATTTTACTTGGCTTCTTGCTTGTTTCCTCTCTCCTTTGATAGAGCTTGTCACTCCTTTCTCACTTGTCCCGCTTTAAAGAACACCTATAGAGGCAAAGCAACAAAACACCATCAAAGCATAGAGATCTATAATACCATAAACAATGTAGAATCAGAAGTACATTAACCATACAATTGCAATCACAAATAAAAGATTCACAAATACACAAGTATATGGAGGAAAACTCAAATAATTTTATTGATAGTAGAAGTAGAAGAGAAGATTACAACCCAACTTTTTGATCCAACATCATCCTCCCAGCATGAAAGCCCTCTTCACCTCATGAAAAGCAAGATCACCCAACAATACAATGTCTCAAAGAGAAACCAACAACACTTCCTTACAAATTACAAAATTCCAGCCTCTAGATCTCTGTGATGAGGGATCCATTTATAGATATTTGCAGAGGGGTGAGTTAGCTTCTAGGTTTTCTCTTAGTGTCATTTCACTGATATTTCTTGGTTCCACTTGGAGATTTCATGATCTCTTACTCATCGTTGGGTGAATTCAGAGAAGCAAGTGTCATATGAGAAGTTTCTAGAAGATTCTCTGAGTTTCCACTTAGAAAACTGTCTCTGCCATTTGTCTACTCTCACTCATTACACTCCACAGAAGGCTCTTTCAGTATGCATCGCACCTGGCCAGTGTAGCAGCTAGTATGCATCACACCCTAGGCATGGGGCAGTCTGTATGGGTCAGTTTTGGCTAGTTCTGAGTGGTTTTTCAGGTGGAACTTCTAGGAAATGATGTAATCAGTTGACCATGATCCTTTAGGGTATGAAACAACACTTTTAGGGGTTTAAGAGCCCTTGGTTTATTGACATATGTGATTTGGGTTGCAGCGCCCAAATATTTCTATAACAGTTTCCCCCTAAAGCACAAGGTCGTAAATTCTGATGTCGGGTGAAATGCTTTATCATGAGGATCCAAGGTTTTTTGAACTAGAAGGTGACCTGTAATAAGATACAATACAATACATTATCTTCATCATATTTTCATTATCTAGCTGAGGTGGGCATTCCCATGCTCAGCTTTATAAATTCATTTTCATGTACATAGGACAGACAATCGTCTGCTATTGCAGACTAGTTATTCTTGTAGAGCCATCATCCCTTAGCTTGGATGATCATCTATGCAGCTATGGTGTACATTTGATGTCTTTATTTTCCTGAATATATTGCAGCCCGAATGGATGAAACTAGATCCAGGGTCTTCAAACTCATTCAATCTTCGCCCGATGTACAAGTCGATCCATGTGAAAAGATGTTCTGAAGTCGAACATGGAAAGACATCGCCTGATTACCAGCCAATGATGTAACATGTTAATAGGCGTGAGAGGAATCGCCGATAATGATAATGACTCTCAAGGTACTACAGTACAATTCACATGGTGTGAATATATGAGTCGATGTTGAACACCACATAAAATCTTTCGGTCGAAGGCCATTGATGTAAACCTATCGCCAGAAGTGAGAAACTTGCCATTGAGGCATGCAAGCTTAAAAGTACTGAAAGGGTTGTTCCTAAGTCAACTTCTTGGTTAATGAGTTGATGTCGACAAGAAGTGACCCTTCGTAGGAGGGCCTTAATGAAACCCACATCTACAACATGAAATGAAGCAAATTATTTTCTAGAGGTGAAAATGATCTAATGATAAAAGGTTTAGGAATGGCGATCATTAAAAATGGAGAGTGAAGGTATTGCAGTGGTTGAGGCGTTAGATGGGTTAGTGAATTCTCTGAATGACTTCTCTTGAACATATTGGCAACAATGAAATGGATTGGCAAGGTTAACCACAAAAATGGATGGTACGGAGGACCAATGGTGATGTGACCAGTGAACGGAATAACCCAACCTGACTCAATCATGGTGATGGAGTGAAAGTGTCATGTTCAAGAGCGACTTGCTACCAATGAAGTTCTTCAAGTTTCCTTCCCTTTTTCCCCTGTCATTGCTGACCAGTACCTCTTTATTTTTGTCAGGCTTGAGGAGGATAACATATGCTTGTTTTATAATTTGCCCTTCGAGCAAACCTATCGCTATGTTTTAGCAAGCCTAGTGACAATGAAACTTGCTCTTGTGTGGATGGACAAGTTTGTCGCTATTGTTTTAAAAAGTTTAACAACAAAGATATCTTGGTCATTTTCATGTTTAGAGAGTTTGAAAAGGAGCGAAAAGGAAACTCCAGCAGTCCTTTTTCGTGGCATAATCCCTTAAGTCTGAAAAAGTATAAAATAATACGAAAGGGATGACTTTTCGATAGTTTTAGTGAGCAGAAAAAGACAAGCGCTCGATCATTTTGTGGAATGATCCCTCAGGTCCAAAAATATTAAAATGTAAAGGACGGATGGTGCTTCCCCTTATTTTAACAAGCTGGAAAGGCCAATAGCTCGACAATCTTTTCATATTTTAAGAGTCTAAAAAGAGCTTAAAAGAGACTCGTCTTTGAGGAATGAGTGATGTTTTTTGGTAACAACTGGTTCCAGGTAAGTTTGGAACTTCTCAAACACGACAGTGTAAAGAGGGTGGCTAACATAATCACTCGTCGCAGTTATTCCTCAAAAGGGTAAACAATCAAGTGGAAGCGTATGATCTACCAAAAGAATGGGGGTGATGATGAGAACACAAGCAAGGCTCAAAAGGCTAATAGCAAGGCAATCACGAAGGTTATTTACTGAGGGTAGATTCATTTTTTAATGAGCTTGAATCTTTAGAAACTATGCTCAGTGGCGGGTTTATTTTTTAACGAGCTTGAACCCTACGGTAACATTGCTCATTGCTAGGTTTATTTTTTAACGAGCTTGAACTTTGTGAAAACATTGCTCGCTACTAGGTTTATTTTTTAATGAGCTTGACCTTTGTGAAAACATTTCTCGCTTTAATATTCAGAGATGTTCAATTCACCATTAACACTACATTCTTTCAACGGTCGTACAACCTGTCTAGTAAGAATTTTCGGCGAAATCACATAAGAGATCATTTGTCGACGCGTTTCGAACCAACTAATGTGGTTCATCATCAGGACAAGTTGAAGAAACAGATCCAGCTTAGTAAGTTAAATAGTCTGAGCAGAGTCTCGAACAGGTAAATTGAATAACGGCTAATTTTGACTTATAAGACCCAACTCAAATTTTATTTATTAACTTAATATTATTATTATATTAGTCTTATATATTTTTTAATTCTTATTATATAATTATTGAAAATAAATTAATGGAAAAAAAATTGGTAAAAATATATATATAAATTAATAATTAATGTTAGTTTAAAAATAAATCTTATTTATTAAATCTAAAATAATAAAATAGGTGTAAGCTCAAAGTAAAAACAATTTAATGTTATTATTAATATTTATTATTTTATTTAAGGAAATAAGTTAAATTAGGTACAATAAATAAATAAATAAAATAAACTAATGGTTAGTTTTAAAAAATAATTGTTCAATTACTCCATCAAATTGACTAGAAATACAAATATATGCCTGAAAAATGAGTTAAAAACTAACATTTTACTTGAATTACGTGAATAGTAACATAAAGGCAGTTTTACCTCTCATTTTTACCATTTCATCAGCTAACTTCGGGAGATCCGATGGACTATTTTCTGTGCCATTAGGACTACGTAGGAGCTAACTCTAAGCTCTTCAATTGCATTCCATCCTTTTCTGATTCTAAGCAAGTTTTCCTATTCTTCTAGGCCCCAGGAGCTTGAAGAATTCATTCTGTCCCCATCACAGCTAGTCTGCATCGAAAAGTGTGATGCATACTGAGCTGGCCATTGGCCAGTCAGTATGCATCTCACCCTGTACACAGGCAGGGTGCGATGGGCACAGAAGGGAAAATTTGTGCAGTGTTTTTCATGAAATGTTTGACTGTTTTTTCTCAAATCATGATCCTAGTTCATCTTTTGTTTGTGTTTTAGAGATTCATCAGATCAAGATGGTAGTTACATGGCACAAATGTGAGAATGAAGAATAGGACATGACTGCCTTACATAATCTGGGTACCATTACTGTATTGTGAAACTGTGGCTTGCTCAAATTCTTCTGCATATCCAACATGAGGCAACAAATCAATTTGTTGCAATACCTTCTCGATACATGGGATCCGATCAACCAGGTGTTCCAGTTAGAGGCAAATCCATTCCTTTGACAGTAGTGGATATCTACTTTTTGACTGGGTTATCGAGGCGTGGTGCCCCTCTCTCACTATCAAGATCTGCCCGTGGGGATGAATCTGTGAGGGATTATATTCGCCAGTTTTGTAGAGATGGATCTCAGTCGAGTAGGGCTGGCAAGATCAGTATTCTAGATGTCACTGACCAGTCCTTGAGGACTATTTTATTCACCTTTTCTAGATTGGCTAGTAGCGTGGGTCTTCATTTGGCTAACAGATCATATATGCAATATGCCTTAGAATGCCTACAACCAAAGGTATTCAATTGGTGTGAGGCGGTACTTCCGATTATAAAAGAACAACTTTCCAAGGTGAAGAATCGAAGATCCAAGAACTTTGGTTATGGTTCCATTCTGACTCGTTTTTCCTTAGAGAGGATTCCACTGATGTAGCCACAGTACATTTCACTAGGATTTCCAGCACCGAGGGAACCACGAATGCAGAGATGTGTTGACCTCATGGCCAGACATGCTAGTCAGTCACAGATTTCATTCTTTGATACCTTTTTTGAGTGGTTCAACCGTCAGGACATGGTATTCGCCGAGTAGCCATATGTTGGGATGGATTTCCGAGGCAACCCAGATTTGGTGTTACTAGCTGCTGAGCAGTTGAGTGTTATGGGTAAAATGACCCAACCATGGAGTGTTATGGGTAAAATGACCCGACCATATCTTTGTTTATTGGCTTTTTATAATTTTCTCATGTTTTTTAAATGTTATCAAGACTAATCAAACTCATATATGTGTGCAGATGTTGGGCTAGTGTGACCAGCAGCACGCCCAAGGGTAACAACTGTTGTTCCAGTAGGAGAGGCTATAGGGAGGGTTGTCCTTCGCAATCTGGACATAGCGGAGACCCTTGCAGTATTGCAAGATCAGATCGAGGGTCTCACCCTTGGTATTCAGGATGTGAGGACTGACAAGTTACCTCTGATATTACAGTACCATACCACTGGCATGTCGAGTCGATGGACTAGGCTCTTATGTATGATCGCGTAGGTGGTGACTTGCTATCACCATCACCATTAGTTTAGGGTGCTTTTCTACATTTTCAAGTTTTTGGGTCGTATGACCGATTTTTTCCTGGACACAAAACATTCTGTAAAAACTATAAACAACTATATATATTTTTTATTTTCAGAGATTTATTTCAGTTAAGTTATGTGATCCTGATGCAAATGTTAATTGAAATGCTTTTTCGTTTACAAATGCTGCAAATGTCTATCTAACACATAGTTTTCTAATGAATCAGTTAATGTGTTTAAGTTTCTAGAAATGTGTTGATATTGAATAGAATCAAACTGCCTTTCCAAAATCCTGACCCTTAGGAACATATGATAGATAGCTGGATTCCAAACGGAATAGATGCCAGTAAATTGAAGGAAACGAGTTGTAAATCTAGCTTGACAACAAGTCAGCGTATGCCATGTGCGATGGCATCAGAGAGAATCTCCATCAACGCGCTATACTCAGTGATGTTTTTCATTGATCAACCAATACATATCCCTCTAAAACTCACTAACTCGTCGCTTGGATCAAAAATGGCCTAGGCTGCAAAAGATAGGTTCCGCATACTACGACTAGATCCGTCGGCGTATCCAATGAATGATTCCAACAGGTTAGACATCTGCAACAAATGCAAAGTGGATTACCCAACCAAAATGATAACTCTTGAAGAAAACAAAAAAGTAACAAAATCATATAAAGATATTACTACACTTAATCAAGCATAGTAACGCTTAAGATACAACCCATTCCAAGGTTGCGACAGTGGAACCCCATCATAATCTACTAGCTCGTAGGCTCCTTTTGCTAATACTCTTTTAAAAATGTAGGGGCCCATCCACAATGGTTCGAACTTACCTGATCCTAATTTATTGGAGTCGTGATCGTAAAGCAAGACCAAGTCACCTTCTGAGAAGACACGGGGTTTGACATTTTTGTCAAATTGCGCCCTAACACATTTCTTATGAGCTTCATTAGCTAAAGCGGCATCACGAAAGGTTTCATCCAATTGGATTAGTTCCAAGAAACAAGCCTCTTCCTCTGAAGTTTAGGGGAGTAGATCGACTGTGAGCTTGAGAGATGAAATTTCACTCTAAATTGGTAAGACCGCTTCCATTTCTCACCGATGTACTATATGCCCACAAAGCTAAGTACAGGATTAAGTGCCAATTCCGTTTGTGGACTCCAATCATCCTTTGCAGCATGCGCTTCAGAACTTTGTTGATGGCCTCAACTTTTCCGTTAGCTTGCGGATAATATGGAGTAGAACTATCATGGGACAGTCCTAATTTGGCATCTAATTCAACCATCATGTGATTGTGAAAATGTGATCCATGATCTGTGACTATAGCCTGTGGAACACCAAATCTAGAGACTACATGATTTAAAAAGAAAAGAGTAGCCATTTCACCGCTGTTGTTTAATGTAAGCATCGCCTCGGCCCATTTTGTAAAATAGTCAACTGCGACTATGATATACCCATGCCCCCCGGCCAAGGTGGGGTTACATGTCATGAAATCTATGCCCCATTTGGCGAATGGCCCAACAACAACCACTCGATGTAGTGGTGCGGGTGGTAATCTAGTTTTGCGGTCAAAAATCTGACAAGCATGGCAACTTCTTACTGCGATTATGTAATTTTTTAATATAGGAGGCCAGAAGTAACCTACTCGTAAGATCTTTTATGTTGTAGCGTAACTAGATTTATTCCCCCCACACGCACCTGAATAACAATTATTTAGGACTTTTTTGGCCTCCTCATGCGTGAGGCACCTTCACATAACTACATTGATACCTCGATGGTAAAGTGTATCATCGACGATTATGTAGTCTTTGGCTGGGTATCGAGTACATTGTTGTTCAAAGCGAGAGGTATTAGGCCTATATGTTTGGGTTTGGAGATAGATCAGTGTATCTCCATACCACAGATCACTTGACGATATCAGAAACAAAGATTCATCTACAATTGATGCTTTAGATGTTGAATCGTTGGATGATGATGGGAGGTCGCATAGTAACTCCGCGAAAACTAGAGATTTCTTTGATTTGGATTTTGTGAATTCTAGATAAAACTCTTGCAAAATGGCTATCCATTTTGAATATTTTCCCCCCGGTAATTGACGTGACAGAATGTAAGTCATAGGGTTGCAATCTGACAAAATGTTAGTTTTGTGAAAGAGGATATAGTGTCGAAATCTTTGTACTGCTTGAACAGCTGCTAGAGCCAGCTTTTTAATATAGGAGTACTTGCTTTCTGTATCATTTAAGTTTCGACTTAAATAATATGTAGGATGTTCACTTCCATTGTCTTCTTGTACTAAAGCCATTGCGATGGTTGTATCTGCTGCGGCTAGATACGGTTAAAGTCTTTTTTATAGTCAGGAGCATACAATAATGATGCTTTTATTAGGGATTCCTTTAAAGCATCAAAGGAAGCTTGCGCAACCTAATCCTAGTTGAAGGGAAATTCTTTTTTCAAAAGACGCATATAACCTTTAGCAAGTTCGGTGTAATTTGGAATGAACCTCCTTAGAAAGTTTACTTCCCTTGGAGTTTCTGAATCTAAGGAAAATTTGAAGGTGGAGGCATGTTGATGATTGCCTGAACCTTACATGGGTCGAGTAGAATCCCATCCTTAGAAACTACGAAACCAAGTAAACAACCAGAACCGACACAAAACACATAGTTTTGTGGATTGAGTCATATTTTGTAGCATTGGCAACATAGAAATATAACTCTCAAATGCTGCGGATGATCAGTTTGCTTTTGCGAATGAGCCGGTAGATCATCAAGATATGGTTGAACAATGTGTTTGATGTTGTGGAAGGCGTAGTTCATTTTCCTCTGAAAAGTTGCCTCTACATTCTTTAAACCAAAAGGTATTTTACGGTATGCGAATGTGCCCCACAGACATATAAATGCAGTCTTCGACTGGTCCTGTGGGAGGATGTTTATTTGATTGTATCCGGAAAATCCATCCATGAATGAAAAGATTTCACATCCAGCGCATTCATCAATTATCTGGTCGATGAAGGGTGTAGGGTAGTTGTCCTTTGGAAAAGCTTGATTTACATCCCTGTAATGAACGCACACTCTAATCGTTCCTTGATTTTTCATGATAGGAGCAATATTCGATACCCAATCAGTTAGACTAACAGGGTAAATGAAACCAGCATGTAAAAAATTTTCAACTTCTGCCTTGATGGCAGCGGCTTTCTTTGAGTGAACCTATCGAAGCCACTGTCTTACTGGTTTGACATCTAGATACATCTTGATTTCATGTTCAACGATGCTCGAGTCAATGCCTAGCATTTCCTCATATGACCATGCAAAGACATCTCTGAATTCGTGAAAGAGATCGGAGTATATTTCCAGTTCTGAAGAAGAACAAGATTTGCCAACATGAATATTCTCCACAACATTAGGTTTGGTCAAGATATTTATGGAAATAGTTTCTTCAATATTGGACAGATTTCACTCGAAATCCATCGTAGTTACAGTATTTGATAGGAAATCAAAAACTGAAGGATGACCAAGGTCACTAGAATAATCTTCGTCGTTATCTTAAAGATGGGAATGATAGTGGTAATCTTCCCATGGTGCCTATCCTATCATCATTGACTAAATGATTCCTTCGTCTATAGAATGTATATGTGACCAAGGATCTGAAGAGGTACCATATCCTAGAGACCTATCTATCCAAACACTTGATGAGTGTTGATTTGGGTTTGCTGCCCAAGCCAAGAAAATTGATTGCTACAAAATTTCTATGGGGCTTGGAGGCAATACCTGGTGATGATCCATCCTAACAAAATGTTCAGAAATCTTCTTAATCTTTGCTGATGTAGAACATACCATATTACAGGTTTCCACCATGGCCACTTCCGCCAGATTACTCAAAGGCGGGAGGGAAAAAGTACCCATTAAGGCAAGGTCTTTTAGGAGGCCTACTCCAACATTTTGAAGCGATTGAGAGCTTCCATGGATCATTGGAATGCTTCCCATAACTTGTGAACTGTTGGGGAAAAATGTTAGTTGGTCAAAGATTGTAATTCCACCTTGGAAGGGAAATGAAATCTTTCTAAAATATGTTGACACAACAGCAGCCATAGCATAAATCCAAGGCCTTCCCAGTAAGATATTGTAGTCAAGGTTTCCATCGATAACTTCGACTTCAATTTCTACTATCTTGCCCCCCAATTCAACTTGCAAGTTACTTAAAATCCCATACGACATGTATGTTCTTCCATCAAATGCTTTTAATGTTGTTGATGATCGCGACAAGGGTGGTGAGCCTAAAGTTTTCCATCAACTCATTGACATAATACAGGTAGATGCCCCCTCAGCAATGATTGTTCAATGAACAGTTTTGTTGAGGGCTTTTACTGTATAAGGAAAGCGAGTTGTGCTGTTAACTAAGGTTCATATCCTTTGTGGTTAAAGGCCACAAGATTGGAATCTTTTGGGTCAATCCCACCTATTGGTGATAATAAAGCCTGCTTTTGGGAGGGGCAATTTTGCAGTACTTCAAGCGTCGACATAGTGGATGGCGATTGGGACAAATCCTCTACTATATTATAATTATGTGCTGCTAGAGCACGAGGATTAAATGTCAATTTATGTACTACTCCCTTTGGCAGCTTTCTTATTAGTTTGGGAATGATGGGTGGCACAACTTCTGACGAAGTCATTGTTGAACTACTAGGTTGATCTGTAGCCTTGTTGTTTGACATCTATGGATTCCCATAATCTTTAATCCTCGTCGATATCAAATCATTGTTTTGTTGTTTCGAAATGGACAGCATAAGCACTTGGGATGGGGAAGCATGATCGATAGCAACCAGATTGGTTTCTGGGATTGGAACGGATCAGTCAATATCGCCGAGGTGCTTGAAGTCTTCAGAAACTTCATGACCTCAGCTCGATGTGGACAATCTCTCATATAATGGTCCTCATCACATATGAAACATGGCTGATTATGTTTCTTTTGCCCAGTAGTGTTTCCAGAAGGTATCTCAAGAGCCGAATCTTCCTGTTTCTTCTTGCCCCCTGGTTGCTTCGGTTCTTTGCCTTTGTCGGATGACACGAAATTAACCTCCGAGGTAAGAAGTTTGTCATTTTCTTTTTTACTAGAAACTGCAAGGTCTTTACCAGATGGAGCCTTTTCGGTTTGCGTACTTGAGGTGCTAATCACAACATCACTGGCATGAGAGTCCCTGTTTGATTTAGGAGGGGGAGGAATGGAAAATTCTAGTCTAGGAGCATCAGGAATTTTGTCATAGAGCATGCCAAACTAAGTATAGATCAAGTCTAAATATTGTGCATGAGAAATGACTTTCTCTTCAGTGACAACCCCTCCCTTGGTCACATCTTCTGTAATAAAAGGTAACAACGACTTAATAAACCATTCAGCAAGAAGTTGATCAAGAACATATGTTTTCACCATTTGATAATGATGTCTCCTCTCATGAATATGATCAGATATGTGAGTGGTTGTTGTCTATTTGAAATTGGTAAGGAGCTTTGTTCCTGTTTCGTACCTTATGGGTAACTGAAAGTGGGTTAAAAAGGTAGTGGCAAGGGTGTTCAAATTATAAAATGAAGCTCTAGGCAATTCGATGTACCATTTCTCTCCCAGACCAGTTAGCGTTCACTGAAAAAGGCGAAGCCTAATCGAATCGTCATTGAGGGTGTTGGATGAACACCACAAATGAAAGGTCATTACGTGATTCGATGGATATTCACCCAGATTTCCCTTGAATTTAGGACTATCTAAGGGAAGTTTATGAGGAATCGCTGGCCACTGAGGGGCATAAGAAATTGGATCATTTGTTAGCCGGTTCAGATCTGGTAATCCAAAGTTGCTATGAAAGGCAATGTTGATTCTAGTTTGGAGAAGCATACCCAGGATAAGATGGGATTGCCTGAATAGTAGGTATTTGCATACCAACATAATGTATCTAATGCTGATAACTTTGATAAGGTTGATGGGCATAACCATTATAATATGATTGTTTGTAACCATTTTGAAAATACGGTTGCACATTACCTGCAAAGCTTTGTTGCTCAGGTCCTCAGTAAGCTTCCTGGAATTGTGGTTGTTGATATTTTACTAGCCATGGTTGTTGGACCATTTTCTGTTGTCCAATACTAGATATTTGACCAAGATGAGGGGTGATAGTACTCATTTGAGCCTGAGTCCCTCCA
>APFE031255094.1:2670-33523 GCA_000404065.3 Pinus taeda | reverse complement strand
TGAAGTGATAGGTGCTCAGATGGACCTTTTCTTTTAGGGAGTCAAAAAGGAACGAAAATGACTACTCTGGAAGTCTAGACAGAGGGATTACCAAACCAATCGCAAAACTGCAATATACACCTTGGTTGTAAATCAAAGAGAAATTACCAAGGACTTTACATATGCATTCAATCTTCCTAAATGTTGTGTTTAGTGCATTGTGATCAATAGGGCGGCAAACACGGCTTCCTAAGGATAAAGGATAGCAGCCTATTGTGGTCTCCTAACATATACTTGATGGTACGGGATGCACAAGTTCGTATTGGCACTTGTCGTATCAAAGAGGAGGAATCACCCAACCTTTGATGAAAATGATAGTTAACAGGTTTTACGACGCCGGAATACGTCTCTAGCTTAGAATTCTAGATGTTGTGTATTAGGTTCCAAAGCATTTTTATGTTCATTGAGGTTTATTTTAGAGTTGATCTTTCTTAGAAGTTTGTCTTTCAAGGTTCACTGCATGATGTAGATGTAAAATTCTTAAATATGCAATCTAAAATGATAAACAATCATTTGTTTTCTTTTAACAATGAAAATCCTAGCTACCAAGCAAAGAAGAGTGTGATTCTTTCAACAGAGAGCAGAGAGCACACACTAAATGCACTTTTCCTAAATCATTTTCCGCATGCAGTCTAAATGCAAATGCACATGCATGTATTTTTTTTTCCGTTTCCTTAATGTGTGAATGCCAAAAACGAAAACTAAGTATGGATTTGAACTATTTTCTTCAAAGCGACACTTCAACAATTTCTTTTCAAAATGAAAGGAAGACTAAAACGACACTTTCGATTTCGAATGGAAAACTACTTTCGACACTTCAAATATTGAAAATTCAAATCAAATACAATGAAAAAAGTACTTGTATAAACTTATCTAGAAGAGGAAGACTTTACGACACTCTTCTTCTTGACTCAAAACAATAGTTATGACACTTTTGAATCAAAAGACAACAGTTTGATTAAGATACTCTTGAAAAAGGAGGAATGTAAATGATGAAAATACATAAAAAAACATTCACAATTCCTGATCAACGGAGGCCGAATAATGCAAAGGAAGAAGGCTTCAGTAATGATATACTGATCATAAGTAGCAAAACTATTGAATAGAGCTTAAAACAAGAAAAAACCAAATTCTAGAGAGAGAAACAGTATCATTCAATCATTGCACCTGTCCTTAAAGGAAATAGGGATTCATCTCACTTGCAACACATGAGATGTGCGATGCATCCAGGCTTCTAGTTACAGACAATGCGATGGACCAGGGAATGAAGCTAAGCTTGGTTTTTCCTCAAAATTTGCAGCTAATTTCAGTGATTTAGGCTGAGCTATGATAGACAGTAAACACAAAGTATAGGGGTATGATATTATGAGGTTATTGAGCTACCACAAGGGCACTTAAGATGTTTGCAAGTTAGATTTTTAGTTCATAAACCAACTCGGAGATTGACTAAAGTAGCATTGATCTAATTTGCAGTTGCATAGCAAAAGCAGTTGGAAGGCTAGCTGGCTTAACTTCAGGCTCCGTCTGTAGTTTATAAATCAAGCAACAGTGACAAAAAAACAAACTATTTACTCACCAGTGGAGTCACCATTTTGTTTCTAGGAAAACTAGTGTCTATTTGATCTACTAGTCCCACTAATACAGGTATCTATCTTAGAAACAAACAATTCAAAGTAACTTGTGTTTTCCTTTATGTATGATAGATAAGATATAAGCAAAGAGCACCAACCTTAATCTTTTGCTTGGCTCCTTGCTTGTTTACTCTCTCCTTTGATAGAGCTTGTCACTCCTTTCTCAATTGTCCCGCTTTAACGAACACCTATAGAGGCAAAGCAACAAAACACCATCAAAGCATAGAGATCTATAATACCATAAACAATGCAGAATCAAAAGTGCATTAACCATACAATTGCATTCACAAATACAAGATTCACAAATACACAAGTATATGGAGGAAAACTCAAATAAATTTATTGATAGTAGAAGTAGAAGAGAGGATTACAACCCAGCTATCTGATCTAGCATTCCTCCCAGCATGAAAGCCCTCTTCACGTCACGAAGAGCAAGATCATCCAACAATACAATGTCTCAAAGAGAAACCAATAGCACTTCCTTACAAATTACAAAATTCCAGCCTCTAGATCTCTGTGATGAGGGATCCATTTATAGATATTTGCAGAGGGGTGAGTCAGCTTCTGGGTTTTGATTAGTGTCATTTCACTGATAGTTCTTGGTTGCACTTGGAGATTTCATGATCTCTTACTCATCCCTGGGCGAATTCAGAGAGGCAAGTGTCATATGAGAAGTTTCTAGAAGATTCTCTGGGTTTCCACTTAGCAAACTATCTCTGCCATTTGTCTACTCTCGCCCATCGCACCCCACAAAAAGCTCTTTCAGTATGCATCGCACCTGTCCATTGTAGCAACTAGTATGCATCGCACCCTAAGCATGGAGTAGTCTGTATGGGTTAGTTTTGGCCAATTCTGAGTGGTTTTTCAGGTGGAACTTCTGGGAAATGATGTAATCATTTGACCATGATCCTTTAGGGTATGAAACAACACTTTTAGAGGTTTAAGAGCCCTTGGCTTATCGACATATTTGATTGGGGTTGCAGTGCCCAAATATATCTATAACAGGATCTTCGTATATAAGTAACAATTTAACCACTCTTCCTTTGATTGTTGTGCATTCCTGTTTTCCTGCACCGCGGACTCGTGAATCTTTTTATACAACCAATCTTCAATTCCTCTCTTTGAAAAATTCTAGTGAAACAACATCAGAAATCTCTATGCAGATCCTAGTCCCAGCAACGGAACCATTTGTTGGCTTATTGGGGCCTGACCCAGGTTCGGAGCTAATTAGCCAAACAAATCCCTATGCTACTGGCCCTTTTAGCAACAGTCTGCTGAACGCAGACTGAGGTCTCACCCAAAGTAGTATGGGAGGGTGATAGAACCAGGTTTCCGCACCCTTGAGATGTATTCTTGATTTCTAGTACAAAGTCTTCTAGTATAGGGAGCATTCTAGCCTCTTCGATTTTACCGTCTCCAAGTTCTACGACTATCTCCTTTGATTGGGTTAATCTTGTCGAGCCTCATCTTCCTTCTGCTACAACTTTCCAAATAACATTTAGATTTAATTACACAAATGTTTATTTATGTATGGTGGATGAAGGATCATCTACAAGTATTATATCCTCCTTGACTTGGAAATATTTAGGTTCTCCAAAGTTGTTGGCAATTGATAGTCAGTTGTTAGCCTATGATAGAAGACTTGGTGAATCTATGGATGTTATTCTTCAATTTCCTTATTGTGGGCACCCTAGATAGTACCTTGTTGTCACTTGGCACCCATGCTTAACTTTTGTTCTTAGGCTCGGGAGTCCTCTTTACTCCCACCATGACTTTTACAATGAATCTTCAATCTCCTTATTCTTCAATATCTTACTGGCTTTATACCCTAGAGGCTCCCACATGTTCAGTTGTACTACTGCATTTTATTTTGATGATTTTTACCTTTTGGTATTAAGTCAAATTCACTTGGACTCATGTATAAGCCACTTTTTGACCATGTCTTTCTGCAAAATCAACCTTTCAATCACTTAGCCTCTGCAACTTGACACCTTTTGCCCGAGGAAAGAACATTCCTTTGAGTGTCATTGACCAGTTTCGTCACCTTGCATTAAGGATAGGAATGATCCCCTCCCAAGAACTAGCACATATGTATTTGAACACTCATTATTTCCACTATACCATAGGCATTCTTTTATTCTTTTTCAAGCTTTCCAAATATGAAAAAGACAAAAAAATTATATATTCCAAAAATATCGAGAACGAGACTTTACTTCCATAATTGATGGAAACAAGAGTGAGTTGTGCCACCCTTAAACAAAACACTCAAAGAAATTCTTTCCTCCACCAGGATGGGATTTGGTTTGACTTAGGAGAACCATAACCTTGTTATTAAGTAAGTACTCCTATGATTGGTTACCTCTTCCAATCATATGGAGAGTTTGTTTATGCCTCCCACATGACAAACTTATACAAAGTTATCATATGCTACCATACAGTCACATTGGAGAGGTGCTTTTGTTCAAGGAAAGTAAACCTAAGTCGGCCTTTATGCAGTGTTTCTTGACTCATTTTCAGTCAACCGTACTGAGTCTGTCAGAGTTATGCTGAGTATCACATCAGCTATTTAATCTTTTTCTCATGCTGGTTCGACAAGGTCTCCATTGAATTCTTGGTGGCAGGTCTGCTCTTATCAACTTCAACAAATTTCTATAAGAGTAGGCCTAGAATCGCACCATAGCCTTATTTCCATCATTCATAGGTGACCTTGTGCTTAACATCGATCAGTATTATGGGTCTTTGACTGAGTGGTTTCCCTTGCGTTCGACGTCTTCTTATATTATCGCACATTGGGATTTTGTTTGACCCTATCGGTGGATTCCTCACCTATGTATCATCTTTCATTATTGGTTGTTTCAAATGGATTTTTTGATGTGCTAACCACATCTTATGTACGCTGGAAATGTGCTTCAGTTTGGTTACTTCATCTTTCTTCATCTGATCCCTACCACATTATTGGCTTTCCGGTTACACTCGCTATGGATTGATGTAGGATGCCTTAATGCCTACATTCCAACAAATCCTTTCCCATCAACCTCAAATTATTGCTCTTGAAATAAGATATAGAGTCCTTTTTTCAATACCTTAGGGTTTGCAGTCATTAGTGGCAAACTCCTTTGCTATCGATAGTGAGAATACATCAATGTCTCCTAATTGATATATTCTCTCAAGTTTTTGACTTCAACTCATTTATTCGCACTTGTTAGATTTTGTTGGGGTACCTTGGCTCTCATCATCATTATCGGTGAGTTGTCTCGCGTTTGTTAATGGTATACATCAATGACCAGTAACCAAATGATTTCTCACATGGTCAACTTCAGCTCATTTATTCCCATAGTGTATAAATGTACCATGGTAGTCATTGCATATCTTAGGTTGTCATTCATCGTAGCGGCATCCTATATGTTGGCACCTGAGTTGCATGCAGTACCATTATTCAACTTCTTGACTTGGTACTTTTGAGGATCAAATATCTACTTCAGCATCATTGATCAGTTCTTCTATATGTGATATTGTGACATGGCCTTGACATGTACTTTTGCGGCTCTGATCAGACGATGATTTACTATCTCTAAGAATGGTTATTCCCGACTCAGAGATGATCTTTCTTTTTAATATCATCCATTGGTTTGGCAGGCTGGAATCTGGTGATCTCCTCCCAAGTCCTTGCATGATTCTTTCTATACACTTAATACATTTTAGCCATCATGTACCCCTTCTGACCTCATATATTTGGGGCCATCTTTTATACAATAATTTACCACCTTTGTATACCTGATTCTCTGAGTCATGTCCTTGGGTAGCCCTTTCCCTTCAGAGTTGGTCTAAATATTAAAAAACATTATTTTAAATTCCATATACGACTCTGCCCTACAAAAAGCATGTTCACACGAGGGTTAAGCTATATCCAACCCACGTATATGATTTAAAATAAGAAAAAAATATAAAATCCCTATTTTTTGGGTGGGGATTACTGGTCTCACTAGAACCCTACTCACACGAGATCGTGGCCTAACTATTTCCCAACTGAAAAAATAAATAAATAAATAAAATAAAAAACAAAAAAAATATAAATATAAATAATAAAAATATATAAAATAAAAATAAATAAATAAATATAACAATAAATAAGTAAATAAATAAAGAATAAAATAAATAAATAAATGAGGTCATATAAATACACCTCATGGGGAAGGCTTGAGGGAATAGAATGATAGGATATTGATATTATATCCAACTTGTCCTTGATCAAGTCTGATTTATTCCTATGTCTCCTACACTCCCAAGTATAGGAAACCCCTATTTGCTCATTGTGATGTCCATCTCCTTTACATGGCATCCATGTGTATGTGTTTGAAAGAGGATTGTTGAGGCTTTGGCTCAACGGATCTAGAGGAAGGTTGCGCTTGGAGTTGTGGATGAAGTAGGTTGTATTCTTCCACATTCTTTTGTAGTCATCAATAAAGAATCCATGTCTTGTTCCTGATGTTAAGATCTTAATGCTTTACTTTATGTTTTAATCTAATTAATGTATTATTTCATGTTTTATATTTATATTCTTTTATTATCTAGCACTTATATCACGAACATGCTTTCAACTACTCTTGGTGTATAAAATTTTCTTGAATGAGTTGCAGGTTTCGAAGCATTGGATGAAGCAGATGGTTTGGACCCTACGAGAACGACCTCAAACGTAGGACCTTCGGGTAATACTTATTCTTCCTACTTCAATAGTTTAAGTATTAAGGCTTCTTGTTTGTTTGCTTCTTATTGGTGTATGCCGTGTGCTCTATTGGGGTGATCAACCCATACCCTAGGGTGTGTTATTCCTGTAAAACTTCCCAAAAGGCTTCTCTCTCTTAGCAAACTTCTTCTCAAGTGAGTCAAAGATAATCTCTTTGAGGTTTCCACTTGCTTGCAATGACTCAAGATAATTTGAATAGGTGGTATATAATGCCTTGACATAAGCTATGAGAGGAATGTATATTTGAACACTAGTGGTTTTGATTTCATGTATAATAAATCTTACTTCTGATGCTAAAGCAAGAGGCTCGTTGTTTTTTAATTCAAGAATGAAAAATTTAATCATCAATTGGACAACTTAAAGTTTAGAGTGTGATTCATACAATTCCTTCAACTTCTTTAAGGCATCAAAACCATTTTAAAATGGTCAAATATGGTGAATCACCTCTTCAGTTACATGTGTTGCAATCAAAGCATAGTCCTTGCTATTCTTATTTCCCCAAATGGAAATTTTCTTATCTAAGGTGGGCTTTGCTGGTTCATTATCTCCTTCTCCTTCACAAACTCATTTCCACAACTCATTGAAAATGAGAGTGTTCTTTATCTTCGATGACCATTCAAGATAGTTCTCTTTTCCCGGGAGAACTACTTCAACAATCAATAAAATTGAATGCATTAAAAATATGTCTATTATGAATTTACTCTGCTTCCAATATATATATATATATATATAACGTCTAGTGGTAATATGTGTAAAACAAATTCACTATCATATATTAAAACATAGGTATTATTTGAGGAAGGTGGTGAATGGGAAAGGCATATATGGGGAGGAGTTATTAACATGGACAACGTGGAGGAGTTATTAACATGGAAAACATGTTATATGGAAGGTAGACAACGTAATTGTTATGACTCTCGAGTGAGTTTGGTATATCAGTGCACACCATAACCAAGCCGCGAAGGAGGATTCAATATGGGAGGGAGGTAGTATGATTGTTCGTAACCATTCAACGTTAGTTACAATATGGGGAAGGGATATGTTATATAATGGGTAACGTTATGAGTTATGAAGGAACTACATAACCTAACGTTATTATAGGCGTTTTGGGGAGGAGTTGGTATGGAGAGTGGGGTTATATGGGAGCGGATGTATTAACTGTGATATGTCAGACCATTCAATGGTGTTCAAACTGGAGTATTCATTTAACATTCAAATGAATTGTGATTGTCGAGCCAGTGCAGGCTAATACACACAACGTAATATAATTCAACGTAATACAATGGTATGAGAACATTAAATGTAACTGTGATAATGGTGTTCAAAATGATACAATACCACAATGGAGTAATATTAGTGATACAATATGAAATTTTGAGACGTATGGTGCAAATATGTGGTATATAATGGTGTTATATATAAGAAATTTAACATATCCAAAACCTCAACACAGTAACAGTCACAATGACTCTAGTCGGATGATTGTTCTCACTGCACCACAATGCCTCCACGCATCAACCCTGTGGCCATAACACCTCCGGGCAGCAACTGATTTCTTCAATAATAGGAATATAATGCATGGAATTAGGCAGGGAAATGTCAGTATGCAAAAATGAAGAACTAAAACAGGAAGGAGTTACAAGGGCAGGGAGGAAGCCAAAAATGGGGTTGGGATTTGTTCTCTGATACCATGTCAGGCCAGGAGGTAACTCCTCAAATGAAATTATGATTTTCAATTAAGGTTGATCATAGATATATACATGGAGGGAGAGACTCTTAGGCTTCATCTCCTAGTGTCTCTTCATATTCCAACTCTCCTTATTTTCTATTTACATTATTTGACACAAGAAGGTCTATTTGCAGCTGCGTTGTTGAGTGTGAGGAAGTGAAGACATGTACGTGCTGCATTTAGCATAGCAAGAGGCTGTGTGGATGATAATGCATGGAGAGGTAAAGATTCAATGTAGATATTCAGTATAGCTCAGCGTAAGGTGACTTGGTGGTCCCTCGTTTGAACTCAGATTAAAAGGATAGTTCTCTCCCTTCAATAGAGCTTGGCTAAGTTGTATGCTCATTGACCGTAGTGAATAAACTACCACCATGAATACAAATGTTTCTTAAAAGGAGTTTGCATTGTGACGAGATTTTTTAAATCATCTCTACTAGGCTATCTCGTTGTAATATTCACTGATCCCTCATCCGTGAAGTTTATTATTTGACAAAAATATGTTTGTAAGAATTATTTTCAAACCAAGGCACTCTTCCAATGCCATAGCTTCTTTCTTAGTAATCTCGTTGCCCGCAAGCTCCAGAATCTATGAGGAGGAGGATTCAGCTGATTGATGGGGTTGTTTCTTCAATAAATGTGATGGAGTCAAGGACACAAATGACCAAGGTGGATCATAGTTTCAAGAAATTACCAGCGTAGTTGTTAAATTTGAAACTCATTAAATAAAAGGATCCAGAAGTCAGCCTCCTTCTACACGTTGACAGTGCCCGATAAATGTTGTTGGGTTTTCTATGAAATTTCTCAAGTTGTCTCAGAGGCTACATACAGAAGTCATTGTCAATGCATGGGGTTGAATGAAGGAAACACCATGGAGAGAGCCAGTGCAGGCACTGTGTACCATATAGATCTCTTCAGCTAGTGAATCTCCAGATCCTAATTTTTCAGATCTAGTGTGTATCTATCATCTTTCCTTTCCTACAAACGTTGTCATATATGAATTTTTGTCCTCTGTAAATGAAAAATATTAGTAGGAGGGCATCCTCGAATAGCCAAGGAAGACGAATTATGTATTTTTGGCCATAGATCCTCTACCTTCGAAAAGGTTTTTACAGTTATTCTACAACAGGAACACCATAGAATGCGGTAAAAATATAGTAACGCAACCTAAAATCTGGACACTCCAGAGCACACTTCGTTCTCCAAAAGCCCAAATATTTATACAAGTTTGCGTCTCTTTTTTCCACAGTGCTTTCCCTGCAATATTTTCATGCATTTTTTCATTGCAAATCAAACAAATCAATGAAGATCGCCAGATAGCATGGAATCTATTTGCATCATGCAAGGCCTGCAACGTGGAAGTGGCCTACATCCAAGTCAAAGGAAAAACAATTGGTGAATAAGGTCGTAAGTTTTTTTCAATAACGTAAAGTTTAAGTTCAAAAATCACGTTTTTAAGGGTTTAAAAAAATTCATTTAAAGTTTAAGGTGGACCCTTATTATGATAAGGAAAACTTTTACTTAAAAGTGTGGAGGTATATTTTGTTTTTAAGTGGAGTGAGAAGGTTATAAAGTGTGATTTTTGAGAGTATAATGGAGAGATGAGGAGTGGATAAATTATTTTTTGTTTTGGGAGTAATAAGGATTCATTTTCTAATAAGGTTGATTGTTGGGGTTATTTCCTTGTAATGGAGTGATAAGGTGTTGTTATTAAGGAGATCATTTTCATATTTTGTTGAAGAAAGCGGGTGAGTCAGTGTTTTAAGACAATTTGACGCCAAGGTGTTCTCAGTATGTGCTTGAGACGCCTCACTAAAGACATTTTCATGATGATGTATCTTGAAGGTTAATAAAACATAAGTTTTTCGAGTGATCGTGTCCTAGATCCCCCGAAATTGAATAAGGGGATCATAGGTACACTATGTGTTGTGAATGTGTTTGCATGGTTTGTATCACATTCATTAAATGATTTCTTTAACATCTTTTTACACAAACTAAATGGGCATAAGAAATTCTTAAGTATAAGCATGCTTAATAAAGCTCCTAAAATCAACACTCTTGTAATCACTTAAGTTCATAAACACAAAGCGTCACATCATCAAGTTGATAAAAGAAATCTTCTGCAACAACATTTCACAAAACCTAATTCATGCCATCAAGTTAAGGACGCTACACTCTCAAGAATTTCAAGTCCAAACGACATCAACATTATGAACACTTTATTTATCACTTGCAGTGTTTTAACTAAATTGTCCGGGTGCATTTTCTGTTGTAACCGACACCCTCATTTGATTTGTTAGAGTGCATTATTATGTCAAGTCAATTGTTACTTGAACATTGAATTTATCATTTTTCATTTGGGTGCATTTTCGACAGTGTTCGACACCCATCATTTTTCAACACACTCAGTGCATCACTAAGAGCAGTAATCATCCAAGAGTTCAAGACAACAGGTGTTTAAAGCAAGTACAACAATCATCAACAAGCGATCATGTCATTAAAACAATCAAACAAACAAGTATTTCAAGTAAAAACAATCAAGCAAGCGAGTGTGTTCATAAAATAATCAAGCAAGCAATCATCATCAAATGAGTGTGACTTCTAATCTTCAAGTGAAAATCTTACAAGCATCAAGCGAGCGTGAAAGCAAGCAAGTGTGAGTTCAAACAATCAATTGTTAAAACAAGCGAGCGTGCAACAATCAATCAAACATCAAGCGACCGAGTTCTACAAATCCAGGAAGTATTAAAAGCAAGCAAGCATTAGTACCAACAAGTTCACATGGCGAAAAGGATTCAGTTTTTAAAGATTCTTAACAAGTTGATCCTCTCAACTGCTAAAGAAATGAGTTGCAAGAGAAGCATGTTGCTTCCAAGTCTTTGACCAATCCAGAGACAACCGATCATTCAACTTCATTCATCCAATCATCTTCAAGTGTTGAAGTTGTTCCAGTTCAACTTTCTTCCAAACCCATCATCAAGCCATGGGAAGACATTCAAAGTAATCGAAATTGACGCAGCTTAGGATATGTCAAAGATAACGACAACTTACATATCCCTGATTATTCAATTCGTCAATACCAGATTCCTTGAACAAATCACCTCAGCAAGTTCTCAGCAACTTGCAGACTGACATCAATGCACACAAACTGAAGTTGTCGACAAACAGAAATGCACACAAACTCAAGTTGCAGAAAAACTGACATGTTCTCATTGTCAAAGAACTGGTCATTTGGAAGATCAATGTTTTGATCTCCATCCTTGTCACCGTTGTGGCAAGCAGAATCATTCATCACATAAATGCTGCAAACAAGACCAACTTGCCAGATTAAAGATCGATTATTCATGGATTGATCCCTGGGAATGGTCATCCACAACTAGAAGATTGTACAAGTTTTACAATTGGATTCACTCACACATATTGCAGCCAACAGTCAAATAAAGATGTCACTCTCATGCAGTTGAACGGGGGAGTACATCCGTGAAATACTCCTACACGTACAAGGGGGAGTTCAGATATATTTTGGAGAATATTGCCTCTCCTTTTAGCCGACAAAGGGGGGGAAATTTCAATGAAACTGATAAGTGGTTGTCAGACTAAAAGTCTTAACAACATTAGCAAAGCAGCCAGTGGGCATCTTCATCAGCCACTGGGCAATCATCATCAATAAATACGTCAGTGGGCGTTCATCAAATTGTGTTAGTGGACACTAGACATTGTTTTCAGGAAAAGGACAGTTGGATCCTTTTGCAGCTTGGCAGATGATGGAGTTGTCAAGCGACATTCAAAGATGAATCAGTCATGCAGCTAACTCATCTTCTGTTCAGATTTGAGTTTTTTCCAGCATCCAGCTTTGGCAGTTTTTCAGGAAAATGTTTTCTTGAGGATCAACTTGAGAACTTGGAACATGGTTCCTTGTTCATTTTGGATTTATCATTTGGGGGGAATGTTAGCCTCACTCTCTTAAAAATCAATAATAAATCCAAATATTAAATTAAATAAATAAAATCATGAGAATTCTTGAAACTAAGGAGTCTAGTTTGGATGAGAGATTTCTCCAACTAGCTCTCCTAAATTAGTGTGTAAGTTGAGAAATTGTCTCAACCAAATGAGTCTAAGATAGACACAGTATCTTAAGACCACTTGCTCATGTATCTAAATGTATTATTAAATTATTTGAATAAGAGAGAATTACATGAACATGAGAGACCACATGATGGCTCTTTGCCTTTTCTGCCAGTTTATTTTTTGTGTGTTAATTTAATGTGCATATGGTTTTATGATTGTGTGATTCTTCTTCAATATTCACTCAATTTCAATGATTATGTGTCAACAATTAAGTTTGTCTGTTTTAAAATTGGATGTTTAGACTTGATTTAATTATCAATAATTGTTAAATATATTGTAGGGATTTGATGTTTATGGAATATTTTAAAATATCCATAGTAATATATGCAACTTAAATATTGAGATTTATTTCAAAATAGTTATAATTTTTTTGTCCTTTTACTTAAATTGATTAATTAAAAAAGTATTATATGAACAAGTGTCATATGAAGTAAATTATGATTTTTTTGGTATGTGGTTGATAAACCATAATACTGGTGTAAAGTTTTGTAATAGAGTCTATTTAGAGATTAAGAATCTCCATTGTAAAGTAGGGACAATTCTCCATGGTTAAGATATATATATATATATATATAATATATATAGAGAGAGAGAGAGAGAGAGAGAGATCACTTTTATATTATTTCTTTTTATAAGTAGCAATAATAATAACAATTTGTTAAAGGCATTTAGTTCAAGTGGTATGCCACATGTTTCATGTCCCTAACTGTATGGGTTCAAGTCTCTAGATTCATGTTGTAAATTGGCCCTTATGGCATTTATGAAGTTATAAATGTAGAAATTAATGAAAAATCACTGCTACTACTGATGAAATCGAACTGAAATCAAGAGATTACAAATCTTCTCTATTATTCTACGGAATGGAAATCACAATTTAGAAACACATGCAATGACATGCAGCCATCAAAACCACAAGAACACAGTGATTTTATAAGGGAACCCAACTGGGAAAAACCTCTCTGTTGTTTTTCATTAATCAGATGAGAGTGAGAAACTATTACAATCGCTTGCTTCAATCCTAAAGCACACCCTACACTATAAATTTGTTCTCCTGCTGATTGTACTATTTTGGCCAATACTTAGCCAATTTGAGGCCCACGCTTCCTCCTATTTCCTTGCACAATCCTTGAGGAAATTAGCTCCTAAAAGATAAGAATTTCCTCCTATTTTCTTGTGCAATTCCCAAGGAATGATTCACCTACTCAGTGCAAAATAACTGTACACTCAACAATATACAGTTATAAATACAAATGTGTCTTTTCCATCCACTCAACTAGGCAATTTGAATTTCATGCATGTATGGACTAATTTTAGCTGATTAACTAGTTTAACTAAAATATCATTGAATTAACAACAATTCTACTACTCGACTGACTCAACTAATGACTTGAGCACAATATACTGAGCTCAAATGAAAATAACTGAACTAGATTGTTAATTTTGAGTAACCACTACATGCATAACTCAACTTCTAGCACATAGCTCGAATTTACTGATCTTACTAGTATACGAGGCGTTGTCACTCTAGCTAGCTGCTATCAAAGTCATCTAATTGATGTGGAAAATTGAATTATTAAATTTGACTCGGGCACAAGTCAAATTTAGTCTTTCTTGCGACAATTTCTAACAGTAATTTAGTTCCCTTTTATCATTTTATTTAATTTTAGAAATGTGATATGTATTATAAAGTAAATTTTTTTATGCTTAGTATGGACTGATGTCTATGTGTGGGTTCAAGTCTCCAGATACATGTTGTAAGTTTCTATGTGAAGTTATAATTTAGTTAGTTTTTATAGTTTTGTTAATTTTAGCAACCTAAAATGTATTATAATATAAGCTTTTTTTATGTATATTATCGATTCATATCTATTCATATTTACCAATTATTTGATTTATATAGTTACACTAATATATTCGGGATTAAAAGAAAAAATAAATAACATAAAAATAAATAATAAAAAAAAATAAAAAAAAAAAAAAAAAAACTAAGAAAAAGAAAAAAAATTAATAAAAATAAATCTATTAATTTTTTTTGCAATTAATATCATCCCATGGTTCATGAATCTAAAATAAATGCAATAAAATTTTATTAGTGAATAAAATTTATGTAAAATTATTTTACATGAAATTTACATAATTGATAAAAAAATATATGTCCAATGAAATTAATTTCTTTTCATAATAACATTGATTTTTTTTCTTCATATAGATCCATTTAGAAATAGACAAAAACTCTAAAACATTTTCACAATTCAATATTTTAAAATCCTAATCAAACTCAACTTATTATTAATGAAATTTATATAAAATTCTTATGATCTATTAACAAAATGTATTTTATTAGGATATTTAAGATTGATAAAGAAAATGCATATGCTACGAAAGAATGTCTCCTTATGGGAGGTGAAACTTTTGACTCGTTTATAATGTGGGTCAATTTAGAATTAGACAAAGACTCTAAAAACATAGTAGATGTCTGCGTATTATTAAATTTCATGTAAAGTTCTTATCATATTAACAACACGTTTTTGCTAGTTAAACTTTACTAAGAAGTGCAATCAAAATTGAACTCCACTGAAAAGGGAAATTTATATAGAAATAATTCATAAATATAAAATCAAAGTGAACTCTACTAATAAGTGAAATTTATATAAAATTATTATTACATTTACCATGGAAAAAGAAAATGTATTTAAAAATATTAACTCTCTTATATAAATGTGTAAAATAAAAAATTTTATGATATAATTTAATTCAAATTGAAAAAAAATATTAAAATATTTTTTTAAATTAAATTTTCATTAATCTAATAAGATTATATTTGTTTCACATTTTTATTTACTAATAGTTTGCTATATGGGAAATTAGATTATTGAAAAAACAATATGGTGTTGATTCAGCAATAAACATTAAAATGCAATTCAATGAGATCTTAAATGCATTGAGTTATGCATATAAAAAGCTTTGGTTCGAATATGAATTTGACTACTCAAACTAACACACTAAACCTTAGTAAAACAATCTAACGAGATAAACAAAAAAAAATAAATTCATCATAAAATTATTTGGAAGTGAAAACATCGACCTCAACAAGGTTGGTGGGCGCCTTGTTGCAACCACTTGTGTGTAGAGCAAGTTCTAATTGGCCTTTAATAGGTTTGAGACAAGTCCACCATTTCTTTTTGAGGGAGCACCACATTTTCCAACATCAGAAAAATCTCTTCTTTAGCATCATCCTTGTCCATAATAACCTTTCCTAGTGGCATTTTCATCATATCATAGAGATAAATGGTCAACAGATTTTGGTCATGTATGCCGCATGTATGCCCAAGGTCACACACCCAACGTGATGTCTATTAAAGCTTCAAAATAAGAAATACAAAGTAGACTAGACATATAAATATAAAAATGCAATTCATCATAAAACTATTTGGAACTGGAAGCATCGACCTCAATGGGGTTGGTGCGCCCCTTGTTGCAACCATTTGGGCCTAGAGCAAAAGCTAACTAGACTTCAATATATTTGAGAGGAGCCCCCATTTCTTCTTGGTGGAGCATCACCTTGTCCAACATCAGCAAAATCTCTTCTTTAGCATCATCCTTGTCCATAATAACCCTTCCTATCAACATTTTCATCCTCAAGTAGAGATCAGTGGTCAATAGGTGTTGGTTATGTCTTCCCCAAGTAAGGAACCCATTATGTGATGCATATTACAACTTCAGAATTAGAAACACAACCCCATTCAACTGTCGCATCAACCTCGAACTCACATAGCTCTTGTGGACTATTTTAAGGATGTATTCTCTAGAGATACAAGTAAAATCCTCGATTCTAAAATGAACTTGGGATCTTCCAAACTCTTCGCGACTGTCATTACCTTCTCTACACGGCGTAGGTTTGGAATTTCAAAGTTTTGATCATGAGTAGTGACACATTTTAATGGTATATGATGGATAAATGTGATGGTTTTTATATTTTTTGTGTTTGTTCAATCATTTTTATCATTGATCAAAAAAACAATTATTTATATTTGAAAAACAAATTCTAATAATAGCAAATAATTTATGTGTCAAATTCCCTTGCTTCATATAGATAATGCACTCAACCAATGTTATAACATGAAGGCCTCATGCACCATTAGTGGTACTTTGAGTGGTACCGTGATTGATTAAGTACATTTTAAAATAAGAAGATGGATTATATCACTTTATATTGTACATATTTGATTATTACAAAATAAGAGTTGAACTAACCAGATTCAAAATAAATGAACTAAAATATTATTAAAAAACAATAAATTCAATTTGTAATGTTAAACTATGGAAAAAATGCAAACTTTTTTGGTCAGACACAAACTAATTGTCAGTCAAACAAAAAATTGATTTTGTTATACATTGTCTTCCCCCACTAGTATAATTAAATCTAATAATAGGTGAACATTGTCCATTAGTTCATTTCCATACAGAAGATCACACTCATGTGTAAGTTGATTCAAGAATGTTTTACAAAACAACTATGGGCATTGTCTAATGAGGCCACAATTTCTTTCATATTGTGAATTTCTCATAGTCATGTGTAAGTTATTCAAGAATGTTTTACAAAACAACCATGAGCATTGTCTAATGAGGCCACAAATTCTTTGTGAACTTTACACTGGAATTTAGCGATAAATCCTTCAAGAAATTAGAAATCTAATTGTGGGAGTGTTTAAATTAATTCTTGTAGAAAAAACAGATTGAGCACCATAAAAACACCTAAAACACCAAAAATCATGACACTTCACAACTATAACTTAAATTTTCTAAAATTTCCAAATTTTTGAACTTTTCCCTTAACAAAAAAATAACTACAAGGAAACTTTGTACATATTTTAAAATAGCAACTTATCTTACTACATTTATAATTTTATCATATTCTTAATACTACATTTATAATTTTATCACATTCTTGGTGCTACAATTTACATTATCGTACTGGCCAACGGCCGCTAGTTTATTCTGCCTTTGGACAAAGCCTATGTGTATTGTTGTCTGCCAGGATTTTCGTAAAAAGCAATTCCATGACAACAATAGAGTGGGAGAATTGAAATTTACACATTCAAAAATGTACAAAGTCTTAAAATATTGAGGTCAGCTAGGAGTTGAAATCAGACAATAGTCGTACTTTCGTAAGTTAAGTGAAGATCACAATGTTATTGTAAAGACAAAAACGAGTTGTCTTTAGTGTGATTTTTTTGGTGGGTTGTTAGGTCTAATTTCCCTAAAATCCGGCAGTAATGTATTGAAATCACAAGTTTGATGGGTAACCTCTGCACAATCGAAGTGCCCTAGGTTTCTTCAGGATGTTGAATCCATATACACAGTGAAAAACCAGTTTAAATAACAAAAATCAAGGATTCACCATAATTCTTTTCACCTGGTCACACACTGGAAATCTAAAAAGTTGCACTAAAGACAACTTCGTAAAGAAATATATTGAGTCAAGTTTGGAAATTTAAATTTTATACAGTTTTGTTAAATTTTTTATATTACTATTAGTTATATAAATTAAATGATTAAGTAATGGTGATAAAGTATGAATTTATACTAAATATAAAAATAGATGAATTTTGTCTTGAAGATGAATTTTGATAGAGGTAAACTTTTTATGTGAATTTTCTGGAAAATCTTTACTTAAATCATGAATCACAAAAGCATCTAATGTGAGATAAAAATAGATGTTTCATGGCACCTCTGAGATTAATAATTTATTAATAAATTTAAAAATATATAAAAAATAATTAGAATATAATTTTATTTTCAACTTATCAGTATAATTAGTAATTATAAAAAATTAATATATGAGTTTAATATACGTACATTTGAAAAATTATGCAACAAGATTTTTAGCTATGGATATTAACCTCATTTTACTATGGATATTATTAACCTCTAAATAAATTTTGTTACAAAATCATGAATAAATATCGTGACTTATCAATACTCACTCTCAAAAGGCCATCACTCATTTCACCTGATACGTGTTCGTATAATATTTTTTTTAATTAGTCATTTAAATTAAAAAACCAAAAATAACCTAACAACTTTTGAGGAAAATTTCAACTTTTTGATTTGTGATTATTACTAAGAATATTCTAAAATATTCCATAAAAATTAAATCCATATTATCTATCTAATAATTATTGATAATTAAAATGAAGTTTTAAAAAATATATTTTAAAATAAACATGTTTTCCAACGTAACTATTTTTTTTTGTTAAGTTTCTTGGTAGGACTCTTTGATTTTCATGTTTACATGTCCATTATTCACCCCACTATGGAGCGAGGGTAGCACAAGATTCGAACCCAAGATCTATGGTTCAATGAGACTTCATTTCCATGCCCATCGCCACTTGAGCTTCGAACCCAAGATCTCTAGTGAGACTTCATTTCCACGACCATCACCACTTGAGCTACCTCAGGTAAACGTTTTCAACATAACTATTAAAAAACATTATTATTTAATTTTTTTCTTTATATATTAATTAAACATTTTTTATAGTTAAAAATCATTAAAATATTCATAATTTAGCATTTTACTTTTAGAGATGAAATTTTATGTAAACTTCTCCTTTCAAATTCAAATTTATGAAATTATCTCACCCCACTCCTTAAAATTGAAATTAAAAGTAAACCAATATTATTAAGATCCCTATGATGGGGCAATGATTAACATATATTATTAAGATCCTTAAAGAAATCCAAAATTGGTTCTTAAAGAATGGGAATAAAAGGTGACTGGGGCATATTATTAGTTATGACTAGCCACCTTGAAATCATGATGCTCAAAATAATTAGAATGTGCTTCATAGTTTGTTTGTAGAACCTTTTAGAAATCTCTTTTCGTCGAAAGAAAAAAGTTGCATGTGCATGTAATTAGGTTTTCTATTGATTTCTTTTGCATCAATAACATCATAAAGTTGCACTTTCATCTTACCCATGACCTAATAAATCCATTAAAATCAATCGCTTAATATAAAATGAACTAGAATTTTTTTGATTTGTCATAGTAACATCAACTAGTCTAGGTCATATTAGGGCCTTGGAATAGGTGAGTGGAGAGTTACCTCTTCAATGCCACTCTAAATTTAAAACGTAGAAGTTGATTAAAAGAGTGAAATCCAGTGTCGTTAAGTTGTCTAGGAAATCTATTCTCTTTTGGGAGGTAAGCACGAGGGCGAGTGAAGGCAGGTAAGAGAGATACCCCGTCTCCTACTTATTGGATCCCAACAGAAGATTGTCCCGCTCGGCTGCAGATATGAACTAGTGACCTTAGTTTCCTTTCCTAGGGACCACATAGGTGACTATAGGGGGGAATACGTGTGGTACCTTGGGCACATGTTGTATCACTCTCATTAACACTTCTGGAGGGTGAAATTACGAAGCTCGGGTACTTGCAATGGAAAAGACTTTTGTCTGGGAATCAATGTATATGCTTTTTGTTACCCTCACTGGTAGGCTTGGGCCATAATTATCCCAAACTATCTTTGGAAGGTCCTTTACTTCACTTTCTTGTATTTTGGTGTCCGGTCCTCATCATCAGGAGTGGAAATACTTGAAAGTTTCTTAATTGGTTGCATCTTTAGCGACTTTATAGTGGAGTGGTATTTACTCTTTGTATTTGGTTATCTTTAGGTGGACTTGTCTTGTCAGTTTTAGACCTTAGATTCTGAGTAATTGACCAAACACTCCACTGGTCTTGAAAGGATTTTGATCTTTATTTTGAAAGTTATGGAGTTGCCTCCTTAAGGGAAAAGGTTTGATTGTGCATCTCTCTGGAATCATTTGTACAATCTCGTAAGGGAAGGATCTATGTATAAATTGGGTATGGCCAATATTCCTATGGAGACTGTGAGAGTCACTTTGGTCAGTCCTCCGTCAGAGATCAAAACTCTTTATGAATTTCATGTTTAGTTGTTCCGCTCCATTCTCCCAGTTGCATTCTGCTAGGGGCATGCCATAATCTGATGGAGAAGGTCATGATAGTCATTTCCCCTCATGTCTAGCTCCTGCTGGCTTAGGTCTTTTGTCAATCATCATCAAATTCCATGACAGTCAAGGTTTGGTCCTTTAAAGGACAAAGGTCATTTTCGAGGTTTAGGTCTAGGAATTCATCAATTTGGTCCTTGAACATGTCCAGTAAAGCCATGCAGGCCAAAGTGAGGCCCTTACACAGTTATGATTCAGAGAGCTTCATCGTCATGTGGATAGACTTTGACTCTTCTTCAAAACTCTATTTTGAAGAAAAGTCAAACAGTGTCATTTATGACAAAATTTGCAAAAAAGTCGCCAGTTCATTTTTTTAGATGCAGTCATGGTTTCCGTAGCCAAACGTCCTGTCATGCACTCCTTGCAAAGAGTGCCGAAAATTTCATCATTTGAGCTAAAATTTCAAAGGGAAAGTGAAAATCAGTGTGTTTTAAAGTCAATGAAAAAGTGCAAAACGCAAACATTAGAAAAATGGGTTTTTGAAGAGGCAAAAATGTAACCCATCACCTCCGAGCCTTATACACAAGTTTCCATAACAAATCAAACTCATTGTGAAATCAAGGCATAGGAAAAACGTTGTAAGGTCATGGAGCGAGCAATTGCGTAGTTTGGAGCAATTTGGAGGTGATTACAGAGGTGCGGCGAACACAGTCAAGGGCGTGGTGCACACACAGGGCATAGCGCACACAGAACCCGCCCACCATTCAAACTTATAACTAGCGTGGCGCATACCCAGGGTGCGACGAACTGGGCTTTGCGCGCGACGCACAGAGACAAAGCGCCCAGAACGTGCAAAAACTCCCTCAAATCTTTTGTGAAGCCCATCTAATTGCAAGGTAGGATCTCAAACTCACTTGTGCATCAAATTTGATAAAGATATGGTGGGTTATTGCTGATGATTGAATGCAAAAACATTTCATAAAGCAAACACAAGAAGACACCAAAGAAAAACCATTTTGCTAGTGTTGTGTAACAATGTTGTTGCTTCCAAGGCTTATTTTTCCTACCCTACCCCTGTCCGTTATTCCCCTATGTCATTTTTCCTATTATCACTACCCTAACACTACCAAACTCATATTCCTTTTCCCCTCCTCCTATTGCTCAATTAAAACCCCAAACCCTACCCTATCAAAATACCCAAACTCCTCCCACACCCCTAACAAATTTCTCCCTATAACCCCTATTCCCATTACATCACTCCCTTCCTAACACTCCCTGTTTCATTCTTCCCCTTGGTAACAGATATTACAAAGGCACCCAACCTCACACCATCATCAAAAGGGCAGCATTATCAAAGTCCACATTGCAGTCATGACATCACAACATTCGTCTGAGTATGAGATGGAGACACAGAGTGACTCATCCTCAGAAGAGCAGGCTCGCAGGAGACACCACAAGAGTGGCAAACATGTCAGGGATGAACCCACTACCCTCACTAAGCTACAAGCATGCCCTCTTGCCATGTCATGCTTCCAGCACCTATCATGTTTTGAATTTTGTCAAAGGGTGGCAAATGTCAAAGTTCATCATGATTTGGACCGTTTGTTTGTGCTTCATCTACATGGAGGTCAGTCTACCTTGGCCGGGGTCACTTTCACATTGACACCCGAAGCTATATCTGTGGCAACAGGTATACCAAATGTTGGGGAGCAGTGGCATAAGAAGAAGAAGGTGGAAAGGCAACACTATGAGCCTTACATCAAAGCCAGATTCTTGAATGAGCTCACAAGAGTATTTCCCTTCAGATACTTGAAAGATGAGTATGCTCCGCTCATAAGATTGTCATGAAACACTCAGCTGTGAGGGGAGGGTTCTCTCGACTGTATGCCTATCACATCCGCTTGCTCATGCACTTTACCAGGGTGAGGATGATGAACCTCCCGTTTTTCATATGCAGGAATATAGAGAGGATGAACACCTTCATGATGCATAAGATCCCTCAGCAGCAACTCAACAGTGTGTATCACTTCGCTCTTATCCGGATTTTGGTAGATCATCAGTTGGGATTGTAGGGCATTTCTTGGGAGGACTTCATCTCCCGTGACTTCTTCAGCACATCACAGGTACTATTAGAGCCAGAACAGGAGTTGGGTGGTCCTTCTTATCAGCATGAGCATCATGAGACCACTACCATGCCAGGTTTCATTACATATCAGAGAGGCAGTAGGCACTTGTTTGCAGCAGAAAAGAAAGTGTTATCTCCACTCGGGGTGGAAGGGGCCTCACTTCCCGCATCGACTACAGCAAGAATCCCGTGCATGATGAGGGGCCATCAGGTGTACAGGAGACCAATGTCATCCTCATTCAGGATGAAGAGGCAGAGGCAGAAAATGTCAAACTTAGGATGACCATTCAGGAGCAGGACTCGGAGATACAAGACTTGATACTCAATATAGAGAGAGCTAGATGGGTCATCAAGTATCTAGAATAGAGAAAAAAACAGCTTGAGGACCAACAGATGATCATGGAGCTGCAAAGCATCCGTGAAAATCGACAAGCTGCCTAGCAGAGGAGGATCGAGCTCACTACCTTGGAGCAAGAGATCAACAACGACCGTGAGTCTTGGTTAGATCGGATCAATCTACACTTGGAGAAGCTGCTGGAGAAGGCAAACAAGGGAAAAACCATATTGAGGAGGATGGCTTGTCATTACAGGGCACGGAACATGAGCGTAAAGGCCCGAATAAGGAGCTTGAAGGCCAAACTGAGCAGAGCAACAAAAGAGGCAAAAGAGTAAGATCGGCTTCGAATCTTGGGTGACCTTTTGTGGCCCAACATAGTCCCTCTTAGAGAACCTCCAACCCAAATTTCAAGGAATTTGGGAAAATTTTGGTCGCATGGAAAGTTTTTGGCACAAACACAGGTTTTTTCTCTATACACGTCGCGCCACCGGTGCAATGCGTAAGATTGGGAGCTCCAAATGAGGAATGGTTTGCATTTTTGGATTCATCATGCAAAATCACGACTACTGGCACTCAGAGCAAGAAATTTGGGCATGATTTGAGTCTCCAGGAGGTCAAAAACACCCAAAAAATGGCCTCACTACCCCTATTTTGACACACAGGAAGTAGTCTTGGGAGAATGAAGATTTGGAGGGGTAAATGAGCTCCAAATTCAAAAATGCCACTTGGGTTGGAAAGTAGACAGGACAGGCTTTCCAATGAGCACACTTGGGGACATTTTGGACTCCTGCAAGTTCCTCAAGACGGGCCTCAAAGTGGCATGATGCATACATAAAATGGCACGACGCATATAGGAAAAAAAGGCCTAGAATGCCTCTGTTTCGTGAAATTTTGCTTCCCGACTTTTTGTAAGTGTGCCCACTCATATGCACTTCAGTTTTTCGGCACCTAAGGTGGTTTTAAAATTATTTTCACTCCAGATGGTCAGTTATCCAAGTGGAAAAGTAAGGCAAAGGGCCACCCAAGCCATTTGTCATGTTTTTGGCACTACACTTGTAGTTGATGTTTGGCTCTCCACCTTCATTTTGTAATGATTCGAGTAACTCCCCAACCCTTGGGCATTCTATCTCTTCATGGCACATTCTATATATTATATGTAAACTACTTGCAAAGGGTTGGTTGGCTTGTAACTTCTGGGAGACTATGGGAAAGAAACTCTATTTCTGCATTGTATATTTTTTACAGAGGATTAATGAAAGGCAGTGGCTCTGTTTCATGAGATTCATGTGGTTGTGAGTGTAGAAAATGTGTCTCTTATGTTTCATATGTATCTTGTTATGTTTCATAGCTCATTTCATACTCATTTCCATTGAAATTTTCTAAGTTACCTAAGGTAGAATTCAATTTTATTGCTCTGCCTATGGGAAAATTTCATGTTCAGTGTTCATTCTTCTGTTGAAAAGGATTCATATTTTCCATGCCCTTTTCACCCTCTTAATCAATCTCTCCATTCTACACTATCTTAAACTAAATTGCTAGGATTTCCACCTACCTTGCCTCACGAAATAATCCATGCCTTTGTGTTAAGTCCTCTATTCATTGAGGTCCATTGGTCCCATATCATCCCAGAAACACAGTCATTCATAAAAAATCACTTCTTGTATTCATTTTCACTTACTAGCCTAAGACAAATAGTTCATTGTAAGTCATCTCAGACCTTTTCGTTTATCTATTCACTGAGTGTGACTCGAAGAGAGCCCTCTCCTATTATGGTAGGGCTAGCTACCAGACTGGGCGTGGTTTGTGGTTACCCTGAATTTTGCCTTCTTTCAGCCTAAGGCGAATTTAGGTGCTAACATAGTGGCGACCATACTAGGGAATGAAATGAAACCCCTTGCTTCTTAATAATTCTAAGCTTCCAGATGATAAGCTTAGGATTTGATAGGCTGAGTAAAGTTGGTTGTGTCCTTTGATTTTTCTCAATAGCACACTGGCTTCTAGAAGACACACCAAAGCTAATCCAGATCCCGACCCTCCGCACATCTACAAAAATCTCAATTTGATTTCAAGAATTCGTCGTCAAGAAAGCTTTATATTTCCCGTGCTCAAATCCCATTCATGCCTGAACATTTTTGAGTATATTGAAGAGCTAGAGTTTGATGAGCAGTTTGAGTTATCGTTGTTTGAAACCAAGTCCGAAAGAGCGGTTGACTCAACTGTCCACAATCCACAGTTTCTTGTAGACTTGGAGACGGAAAGGGCTAACCGTTCTATCGATAACTACATAATAGCTCAGCTTCAAACTCCAATTGCTAGCCCCTTAAAAGCTATGCACACTCCTCCAAAACCTCCGAGGACAAATCCACCAAGAGTGATGGCTGCCCGTTTTGCACCTCTTGTTTTGCCTCAAATTTTAGATGATATGCCCGCTGATTACCAAAGAAAAATCCCATTTTTTGATGGCACTCCTAATGGCATTACTGTGCAGCAACATGTGGACAGAATGGTAGACTTCTATGAACTTCATGAGATAGATGCAAAGAATATGGCGATGAGACTTTTTGTACAAACATTTGCAAGTGAAGTAAGGAAATGGTTCAGAGGTTTACCGGCTACATGTATCGCTACCTTGGCTGACCTACAAAGACAATTCTGAAACTGCTAGGAAGTGAAAATAATCCTCTTCAAATTCTATCCGAATATGAGCAAATCAAAAGAAACGCTGGTGAGTCAGTCCAAGATTATTGCACTAGATTCAATACAGTTTATAATGAAATTCCAGATAATCTAAGGCCACCTGTGGGACTAGCCATGTTGAAGTTCCCGAATGGCTTTGATGCTAACATGGCTTATCAATTGAGAGAAAGAGAACCGGCTACAATGGAAGACATGTAGAAGATAGCGGTCAGTGTTGAAGCAAATCTGCTGACCAAGAGAGCTAGAGCAAAGGCAGAAAAGAAGATCACTGCAAAGGAAGAATACTCCTCGATAGATCAGCTACTTTAGAAGGTAGAGTAGATGCTTGAAAGAGTGAAACTTGACAAAACGAAGCCATAAGTTAGAAATCCTAACTTCCGTGGCCAACAACAACCACAGTATAGAATAAGACAGAGAGATCAGCGAGCTCAAGAGCCGATTGCACAACAACTAGTACAAACACCTTTGCAGCAAAATTTTGTGCATGGACCAGAATCATATGAAGACAGGAATGTAATAGGTGAAGAGAACCACCTCTTTACTCCATATGATTTGCCTACTTATCTCACTGAGGAGGAGGAGTATGCAGAAAATTCAGTTGTACACAAAGACATAGATTTCATTCTAGCAAGCGACACCGTCTTGGAGGAAGATTCAAATGAGTACCAAAGAGGCTACATGAATGCTTTGTCCACCCAACAACAGCGATACTCACTTAGAAACAGAGATGTGCCAGTCAAACCAATTCAGAAAAAGAAGGATGTTGAAGCGTTAAAGAATGATTAAGCAGTCACACAAAGGAAAGGAAAGGAGGTGGTTGATCTGAAGAGCAGCAAAGCACCATCAGTAGAACAATCTCATCAGCAAGTTTCTTCGAAAGAAAAAAAAAGGAAAGAAGTCCCAGTCAAAGAGGTAGAAACGATTCCCGCTTTCAATTTAGAGAATGAGATTTCCAAATTAAAGATATCCATCCCCTTGACTGAAATATTGAAGAACAGCAGTTATAAAGGACAAGTATCTAAAATGTTGAATTTGAACCCAATGTCTGACATGGTGAATGTCGAAGATGATCAACCTGAAATGATTTTTGGGCCAGCATCAAATGGTGAGTCTCATGACAGTGATGTACCACCTTTTTACATCAGTGTAAGGTTGCATGATTTCGTTTTACATAACGCCATGTTCGATTCCGGAGCCTCTCACAATCTCATGCCCAAGGCAATCATGGATAAGCTTGGTCTGGACATCACCCGACAATATCATGATCTCTATTCATTTGATTCCAGCAAAGTAAGATGTATAGGTCTCATCAAAGACTTGGTTGTGAGTTTGGACCATCTCCCAATGAAGAATGTTTTGATGGATGTTGTGGTAGCAGACATTCCTCCAAGGTTTTGGCATGCTTCTTTCCAGGTCTTGGGTAGCGAAACTAAAAGGGACACTACAGCTAGATTTCTCCTATGCAACAATTCCAGTGTTCAGACAAATGAGGAAATTGTATCGGGAACAAAAAATGAAGTACATGATCACAAGCAAGGAGAAACCAATAAATCATCCTATTAACTATGTACATACAGATTTACAGTCTTTTGTTTTGTATTCAGATAGTTTAAATGATATAGATAGTCAGTTGGTAGAAGCAGATGATATTCGAAAAATAACAGAAAATTTCAAAGAAGTTTTGACGAAAGAAGAACAAGAATCGCAGAACACCGTTGGGCAATCAGCTGAAAGCAATGGACAGCAAGAAGACAAGGCACAACAAACAGATTTCCAGCACTTGCAAGAGGAGGAAGAAGGTTTGTGGACCATGGATTTCGATGGAGCAGTGAGAAATGATGGCGCTGGAATTGGAATTTGGGTACGCATTCCTTTCTCCGCACCAAACAAGGTCCCTAGTAACGTATGGGTATGCTCTTACAAGTTGGCTTTTGAATGTTCAAATAATGAAGCTGAGTATGAAGCTCTGATTGCTAGCCTAAAGATTCTAAGAGAGCTGAATGCTAAGAGGATTTCAGTGTATGGCGACTCCGAATTGGTTATCAAGCAGGTCAGATGCGAATATCAAGCAAAGCATCCTAGGATGCGGGCCTATCGTAATGCAGTCCTAGACATTTTAAAATTATTTTCAGAATACACCTTGACATGTGTGCCTCGCATACAAAATAGCATTGTTGATGCTCTTCCTAAGGCAGCGACTAGTTTGAAAATCCCAATGAACTCTAGTAACAAATTCAAAATCCATGTCAAGCACTGTCTAACCGTTTCAGACAATCAAAGATATTGGCAAGTGTTCCAAGATGACGACGAGATTGATGATTTTCTGCAAAGCAAAGGCAAGTTCAAAGAGACCTCAATTGATGAAGAAAATGACAATGGAAAAGGTAATGGTACAGATGAAATGCAGATCAATGAAATGGACGCGTTGCAGCTGAAAAATAACGTTATTCCGAAAGGCTTGATACCTCTAGAAAAACTCTTTAATCAGGGTGATGTAGACCGAAAGCCGACATTGCAGCCAACAGAGAAGGGTGTGGAAGAGGTCAATATCGTTACAGTTGCAAATCCTAAATTTTTAAAATTATCCAAAGTATTGCCGCCAAAGATCAAGGACAAATATATCAGTTTGATGTCTTCATTTGCAGATGTGTTTGCTTGGGACTATTCCGACTTAAAGACATATGACACCAATATAATTCAGCACACTATACCCATCAAGCCCAACCAAAAACCATTCAGACAGAAGTTGAGAAGGCTAAATCCAAAGTTGCTGCCATATATTGAAATGGAGATCAACAGGTTGTACAAATCAGGGATCATTGTGCCCATCAGATTTTCAGATTGGATCTCTAACTTGGTGCCCATAAGGAAGAAGACAGGTGAGATTCGCTTATGCATTGATTTCAGAAATCTCAACAAAGTTTCATTGAAGGAAAACTATCCACTGCCCAAAATGGACCATATACTTCAGCGAGTGGTGGGGGCATCTCGCATGTCACTTCTTGATGGTTATTCCGGATATAACCAAGTTTCTATCCATGAGGATGACCGAGACAAGACAGCATTCACCACTCCATGGGGGACCTTTCATTATGTGAAACTGCCTTTCGGTTTGAAGAATGTGGGTGCCACATTTCAGCGTGCAATGGACTTGGCTTTTGCAAATGAGAAGGATGTCTTTTTGGTGGTGTATTTGGATGATTTGACGGTGTTTTCTAAATCTGATGAAGAGCACATGTACCATCTTAAAACTATCTTCCTAAAGTGCAGAAAATATGGCCTGTCGCTGAATCCAAAGAAGAGCTTGTTTGCCATGGAAGAAGGAAAACTACTCAGGCACATTATCTCAAAGGATGGCATTCGTATTGACCTGGTACATGTGCAAGCAATTCAGCAAACAGATCTGCCCCGGAATAAAAAAGAGATACAATCGTTCAATGGTAAGATGAACTTCCTACGCCGCTTTGTACCCAATCTTGCTGAGCATCTAAGAGAGATGACAAACATGCTTAAGAAGGACAACCAAGTGAAATGGACGGAAGAGGCTGTAAAATCTTTCAATTTGGTCAAATTGGCTCTTTCCTCAGCACCAGTTCTAGTCAGCCCAGACTACACTCAGGATTTCATATTGTTTTCATTTGCTTTGGAGCATACTATGGCAGTGGTATTATTGCAGAAGAGAGATGATCATGAAAGACCCATTGCATTTTTCAACAGAGTTATAAGAGACGCAGCTTTAAAGTATAACATCATTGAGAAGCAAGCCCTTGCACTTCTGAAGGCATTGAAAGATTTCCGGGTGTATGTTTTACATTCTCACGTTCTGGCCTATGTTCCTAACGCTGCTGTAAAAGATGTTTTAGTGCAGACCGATCCAAAAGGAAGAAGAGGTAAGTGGATTGTAGCCTTGCTGGAATATGATGTAGAAATAAATCCCACAAAACTGGTGAAAGGACAAGGATTGGCGAAGCTAATGTCTGAATCAAACTTGCATGCTTTGGACATAAATATGATCGCTGCTTTGTCCGATGAGAACGATGAAGAATCGCCAATTCAGGTATCTAAAATGTTTTCTCTTTCTCCATGGTATTCTGATATCATATATGTGCTCAAAAATTTGTCACCTCCACCCCGCATGACTAGAAGCAAAGCGAGAACACTCAAGTTGAAGGCTGCCAAGTTTTGCATTCTTAATTAGGCACTATATTGGAAAGATCCTGGTGGCATTTTGTAAAATAGTTTGGTGGAAGAGGAAGCAAAGAATGTCGTGGAGGACTGCCACCAAGGAGACTGTTGTGGTCACCTTTTTTGGAAGTCAACAGCAAACAAAATTTTGAGAGCAGGGTACTATTAGCCGACATTGTTTGCTGATGTATATAATATGGTCAGGTCCTGTCATAAGTGTCAGATTTTTTAAGGAAAGCGGAAGTTACAGCCGCTACCACTCAAGCCCATAGAGGTGAGTGCCCCTTTTCAGCAATAGGGGTTGGATTTCATTGGCGAAATTCATCCCGCTTCTTCTGGATAGCATAGATGGATCCTCACAGCCACAGATTACTTCACAAAATGGATTGAGGCGATTCCCACCAGACAAGCTACAGATGCGGTAATCATTTCATTCCTCGAAAATAACATCTTCTCTTGCTTTGGTTGTCCGAATAAGCTAATCACTGATAACGCAACAGCTTTCAAACCAAAAAGGATGGTAGAGTTTTATCATAAATATCACATCATTTTGGGTCATTCAACTGCCTATCATCCACAAGGCAATGGATTGGCGGAATCTTCAAACAAATCATTGGTCAACATAATCAAGCAGATGCTAGAAATAAACAAGAAGAGCTCGCATAAGAGGTTGGTAAATGTGCTTTGGGTAGATCGGGTCAGCCGAAATAAATCCATAGGTACATCACCATTTGAGCTAGTTTATGGAGTTTATACAATATTTCGTTCCTCTCTCACTACCCCGGTTGTCAAACTTCTTCAAGAGGTTGGAAGTGAAGAAGATCCCATGCAGAGAAGGTTGAATCAACTGGTCCACTTGCAGCAGACCAGAGAAGAAGTTTTCAAGAACACATCCAAATTGCAGGAGAAAATCAAGAAAATTTATGACAGAAAGGAAAAGGTGGATAAATTTTAGGTGGATGATGTGGTGCTGAAGTGGGATGCAAAGAATAAGGAGAAAGGCAAGCATGGTAAGTTCGAGAACCTCTGGATAGGTCCTTTCAAGATTGCAGCATATCGGGGGCAGAATGCCTTTCTTTTGAAGGAAATAAATGGAGAAGATTGTCCAGGAGGGCCGATCAATGGTAGACTGCTCAAGCGGTACTATTTCTAAGTTATCAACGCTGCTTCCACTGTCACTGTAAATACCATTTTATTTCAGTTTCGTTAGAGTTGTTCAAGCTAGCCTTTAAGTCATTTCAATGTCAAGTTTGAGTCAGTTTTTTGGTCATTT